>BQNB010012250.1:64555-79618 GCA_026074375.1 Tanacetum coccineum | reverse complement strand
CACCAAAAAACGACTTTAAGGATTACCGACATCAACCCCCGTTATCTAAGGACTGAATCCGCAATTGGCGCCCACTTCAGGAACCAACGGTGTAAATTACCATACAATAATACATGGACATGTTAAGCAATTTTTCTTTATCTATATATTATCAGGGTATTCGCACGTTGCTACGGCGTTAGATTATGTACGATTAAATGTTATGTGAAAGTAGTTACGACATCACCATAAGTATTATTTCACAATCAAAAATATTAAAATCAAAATGTCATTGCAAAATGAGATATAACATAACATACACAAAAATATGTCAATAATAAATATTCACAATTGATTTACGTACTTAATAAAATATGTTTCCATACTATTTCATCCATTCAACAATATCCTTTATTTTTCTTTAGAACAAGCTTCAATAAACCTTCAATAACATTAGTATCAGATTGTGTCATATTTATAAGGTAATCACACATTACTAAAATACCAATCAACGGACCAACTCCACTGTCACGTTTTTGACAGTGATCTAACAGTGCTAAACAGAACGGGCTCCTATTTTGGGCTGAAGCCTATTTGGTTTTTTTTTTAATTATTTTGTTTTTTTAAAAATTTGTATGCACAAAGTAGGAGGGAAAAAAAATACAAAAAGTTCCGATTTATTCAGATAAAAAAAATACATGCGGAAACATCTTCGATACCTAATAACTTTAAAATAATCGATATGGTCACAAACGTACAACTCATTATATTAAAAAAAACCCATATAGCAAAAAAACAACACTTTAAACATGAGGCCCAACACATAACCATAATAAAAAAAAATTATTACTAATATACACATTTGTCGACAAACTAGCCTAAAATTCGCATAAAATGTGGCCTAAAATCTGGCCCAAAGTAAAAAAAAAAAAAAAACTATCCCAAAAAATTAAGCCTGAAATCATCTGGCCAAAGTAAAAAAAAGATAAAAATGTCCCTTAACTTTTAAGCTAATTGACGAATTTTCTTACACAAAAAATCCCGTAAAAAAATTAACAAAAAAAACACGTCAAGTTTTTATTGTTCACAAACTAAAAAAAACGATGGCTTTTTTACATTCATATTTCGCCCTAAAAAAAGATATCGAACCGTCCCAAAAAAATAAAATATTCGGGACAAAATTAACCCACCCGTACCCAACGCAATTTTTTTTTTTCGAATCAAACAAACAAAGGAAATAATCCGGGAAAAAAATTAGCCAAAAAAAAAGAAAAACCAAAAAATAGCCTAAAATCTTAAAATCTGGCCTAAAGTAAAAAAAAAATACAAAATTAGGACCCTCACCTTGTTAAACTATATTAGATTTTCTTACACAAAAATTCCCGTAAAAAAATTTACAAAACCGTCCCAAAAAAAGAAAATATTCGAAAAAAAATTAGTCCCGTCCCAACGCAAAAAAATTTTCCCCGAATCATACAAAAAAAAGAAAATATTAAAAATTAGCCCCGCCATAACGCATCGCCCAAAAAAAATCCGCACGAAACGTAAAAAAAATTAATCGGAAAAAAATTAAGCCCCGCCGCAACCGGCGGCACGGGATTCTTTTTGCTATGTATATCATTATGCACAACAGAGTGAAGATGTCTCGTTTTAAAGATTTTGCTAATTTTTTGTGAATTCAACTTTACGCTTTACATTAAAATTCCTATTTTGCTCTTTGCGTTTTTTTATACTGTACTATATAAAATTTATCCAAGTGAAGATGGAGCCAAAACTATTGGTAAGCCGTCGAGGTTGGGGATCAACTTTAGGGAGTGGGACAGCTTAGAAACACTGAGGAGCCGCAGCTTGAGCCGACACTGTCACAAAGCCGCTCCAGTCGAGCTAACGACTTAAGGGATTAAAATAATGAGTTAATGGCCTCTCCACTCACTTGTCTCTCATTGCATGTTCACCTATTTTTCATTATTGTTTCCACAGCCTTTCTTCTCTAATAAGAATCATTTCTTCATTTATTTGGTCAGTCATTTCTCTTACCCTCTACACATACATGCAATGGTTGTTTAGTTTAGGTGGTTTAGATATCAAGGAGTGGTGATTTTTTAGGCTTTGGTGTTTCAAGAATCACATGTAATGGTTGTTTAATTAATGTGGTTTAAATCTGAATTAGTGGCCATCGTTTATTGTTTTAGTGTTTAAAGAATTGATACCCAGGTTTTGTTGTAATTTGATTCGTTGTTGCATATTGTTTTCTTATTAGTTTTTTGTTTCTATATTTGTAGACATGTGTTTGTGTTTGTTTAAGTTTTGTGATAAATAGTTGGCATGTGATCATAAGTGGTGATGTTGCATGTACCGTCACGAATCTGATTCGGTTTTCAAAGAATTGCTACGGAGTTTCTTTCATCGATCCTAGATGTTGCAGTAAGAGCTTGCTTCTCATGTGTTTTGGTCTCTATTTTTTCTCTCTAAACACATATGCAATGGTTGTAAGGTTTAGTTATTATGTGTTTCGTTAATACATTCTATTTCTTGCTCTCTTTTTTTACTTTGTGGATTTGCGGACATATGTTTGTGTTTGCTATCTGATTTGCTAGTGCATGGTTTTTTTTTAATGGTGTAATCTGATATGTTGATGCACATTTTTGGATTGGTACACTGGATTATGAGTTTGCGTTCGTAACTTGTGATATGTCCTGGTAATTGCCTTAAAGATGGTGATTTTTATTGGTTTGCTAGGGCGGTTTTTTTGTTTTATATTTTGACATGTGTTTTGTTATTAAGGCTTTGAGATATTGGTTTAAGATTTGATATGTAATCACAAGTGTTGGTTTTACATTGTTTGTATAATCTGTGGTTATAAAGGTCTCTAAGATCAATTAGTATATGATATATGATTACAAAAGCTGTTTGAAGTTGTATTTTATTTGGCTATGATAATGTTCCAAGTTTCCCCTTTTTGAATGCACAAAATGAACGCTATAGACTGGGGGACGCAGACAAACATTCTCTCGGCTTACCAGTCTCAACTATCATGGTTAAAGTGGCAACAAGTTTGTAGATATATGCATGTGTTTTATAAGTTAATATGTCTTTAAATGCTGCAATGATGTTTTAAAGTTTCCCTTTTTTAGATGCGCAAAATGGTGGGATGGCCGGGCGCGAGATTATCTCGGCTTACCATATAACAACCCGCAATTTTCATCAATGTATATATCCATCTATTAAATTAGATGCACTGTAATATCCATCTATTAAATTAGATGCAATGTAATATCCATCTATTAAATTAGATGCAATGTAATATCCATCTATTATGAATATATTACCTTCTTACAGGGAAAATTTTTGCTTTGTCTCATTATGCAACGTACCTTGCATCTCTAAAGTAAATGAGCTCACGCAACCTCTATCAATGCCATATATAGATCTAATTTGTAAATCATTAAACATCCTACAATGTCAAGTCTATAACTTAATATCATTTTTACTAATGTACATTAACCATTTAAACGTACTTTTTCAAAATGTTATATCAAAACAAGCTTAACAAGAACGTTTACATCACAAAAACACCATAATTATATATAAATGTATACATATAAAAATGAATGTGCAAACCTTCAAGCATGTGTACAAGTATACAATGCATAATATTTGAATTATATTTTCCCTCCAAATTTCAATGTACAAGTCCTTAAACAAACAATGTACAAGCTAATCAAACCCTAAAACACCTAATTTAGGCCTTTAAGTTTCCTAAAACCATGTTTAAAAACTTTAAAACACCAACTTTTTAACACAAAGGTACAATACTAATACAATGAACTAACCTAAACCCTAATCTATCCATAATCCTAACCTTAATCCATGTTTTAAAACACTAAATCATAAAACAAAAACCCTAAACCCCCTAATTCCACCAACTTTCAAACTAAAAACTAAACCCAAACCTAATTACAAGCCCTAAACCTTAATCCTAAGCCTTAATCTCATTCCTAACACTAATCCTAAACCTTAATCTACCCTTAATCCTAACCCTAAACCACATTTTAAAACCCTAAACCCTAACCCGAAAGAAAAACCAACCCGACACTATTTTCTTTCCATTTTGACCCATTTTTACACCCAAGCTAGCAACCAAACACCTCAAGAAATCACCCTAGCACCTCTATGACATCACAAGCAAGCAACCAAGTAGCTTACAAGCACCTCCATCACCTCCTTGTCTTCCGTTTCTTGCCGTGGCCACAAATACCCCTCCAACACTTCATATCTAGTTTCTAGCTTATAAGACTCATCATACTAGCCCTCAATACTCACCTCAGCTAGCTTAGACACTTATCAAGCCCTTAGATGCTAAGAAAACTTGGCCACTGGTATGTGTTTAATTACACATACCCTTTGCCTATAAAAACGGACTTAAAAGAACAAAAACATACCAAAAATACATTGTATTTGTGTGTTTTGCATTTATATTGTGCAGGTAACGGATATCAACAAAAAGGACAAAAACGAAGCCAAAACGGACAAAACCGAGCACGGAATGGAAAGAGCGTGAAAAAGTCAAGGTTAAAGCCAAAAAGTCAACAAAGTCAAAGTCAAAAGTTAAAGACGAAGCCAAACTGAAGAAATCTTAAATGGGCCAACCCACACCCATTTAATGGGCCGGGTCAGCCCATTAAGCTTGTTATATAAACCTTTTATGTTTAAAAAAGGTCCAAGTCCAATCCATTAATACCCGGCCTAATTCCAAAGCCCAAACATAAGCCAGTTAACCCATTCCCCATTTAACCATTAACCACTTCACATCGTTAGTCCTCTAGGACTAACATTGTTAGTCCAAAAGGACTAATGATGCAAACTTATACCAAAAACAGGGGATTAAACCCGTTATCTTTTAACCCTTTACCCCCTTAAACCCCAAAGCCCTTTACACCCCTCGTCCCCTGTTATAACAAAAACCCAAAACAATTTTTCCCGCCCATACTACTATTCATCCACCCTCTCCACCTCGACTCCTGCAACCCTAAACAAAAACATCACTTTCCCACCTTAACCCCACTTCATAAAACAACAATTCCATGGTGGCAATCCTCTTCAACCCCATTCGTCAATGAATAAGACAAGTAAATCAAGGGCTCGGATTGATGGACTTGGAGAGCAAGAAAAAATGGATGGCTTTGATGAGTTTTGGACTTCCCTCACACAAGTAACACACCTCTGAAGCTCTCTCACAGAAGTAACACACATTGAAGACCCCAAGACCTAGATTTTTAGTATAAATAGGACATTGTAAGCCTTTGAGAGGCATCTAGTTTTATTTCCAGCTTATATTAGTTTGTTTTAAATTATTGTCTTTAAAAATTTGAGTATTGTAATTTGTTCCTTAAGTTAATGTAATTTAAAGTTTTTAGTTAAATCTGTTTTTTTAAGAATTTGTTCCGTAGTTGTTAAAAGGTTTTTTGCAAAGATTTTATAAGCTCTTATTAGTCTCATTTAAGCTGTTACTTGTTCATTGTAAGTTTCTTAATAGCTTATAGTGATTGAAGTCTTTTTACCAAAAAATCACTCAAAAATCTGTCAAGAACAATGGAGCATGGTAAATCTTGGATGGCCATGTGTTAGTGCATCATGGGAAGCTATAGGATGTTTGTGAACCGATTTGAGTGTGAATCATACTCAAAAGCTTTTGGTAACTTGTAAGTTCCATTTTACATTTTTGTTAAAAAAGTGCTTATTAGCTTATTTTGGCTTATCTTTGCGTATTTACTGTTTGAAACTACTTATTATGTCTTATGAATGTAGTATGATCATGCTTTGATAATAGTTGTGGTTTAAATCTTGTTGTTTCAAGTTTCTGTTTGTAATCTGTCTTAAAGAGCTAAAATTTGCACAATGGTTTAGCTTATTAACCTGGCTTATTTGAAAGTTTAAACTTGTTCATTAGGTTCTTATTAAGCTAAAAAACATCTGGTCTTTGAAGTTTTAATTTTAAAAACCAAATTTCCAAGCTTAAGATGTGTTTTCAGAACTTAAAGGGGTGTTTGGGTCAAGGATTCAAAATGGGTCAAATGAGGTTAAAATTTGTTTTTGGTTCTTAGTTCTGTTTTCCTTAGCTTAAATCTAGTGTAAAAGTCAGTTTAAATAGGTTTTTAAAGTTTTAATTCCAAGTTTTAGGTTCATAGGGTCCATGGTTTGAATCTGTGATAATTAGGTCTGGCATTTTAGCTCATAAGCTTAGAGTTTGATTAGGAACTGGTTGTTATCATTTTCATGTGTGTTTATAAGTTTAAATGCAGTAGAAATGAGTAAGAATGAGTATGCATTTGTGATTCATGTTTTTGTCCAAAACTGTCATAGTAGTTTAGTGTTAAGTTTTCAAAAGTTAAAAGCCCTTTTTCAAGTTCAAATTTAGATAAGTAAAAGTGTGTTTTAGGGCCTGATTTTTCTTGCACAAGTTCCTTGTTGTATGATCTTTATCTATTTTAGCTTAATTTTCAATTTAGGGCTTATTAGATTAGCTTAAAATAGGCCTGCATGTTAGTTTTTAAAAACTAAAAAAACCAAAAAAAAAATAGTTAACTATCTGGTCTGAACACTGCTTTTCATCTAGTCTTTTTTACTACTTCAGGCTACTAACTACTCTCTCAAATACTTTTTTTGAGAGTTTTTCATAACGTTACTTATGGACAATCTATTCTCAATTATGTGTAAAAACATTTAAGCATGCACGTGATAGCTTAATGGAGTCTTAAAAATTAGCTTAAAGATTGCCTCTTAGGCTGTTTTGCTCTAATTTTAGCCAATTGCTTATTTGCTTTTTATAGCTTTTTTTTAGCTCATTTATTTGCTTATGTTCAGTTTAAGCAGCAATATATTAAGAGTGTAAAATGTTTCAAGTCTTCTTCTTTGATAGCTACTATTTTTTCTTACATTTCACTTATTTTGTCTTTACATTAGCTTATTTAGTTTTTGAAAGCCAAACAGTTTAGGCTTAGTGTTAAAAAAGCTTTGTAAGAAATCTGTCATCTTTTTAAGCTCTTTTATGGCTTATTTCTGGTTTTTATAAAAAGTCTTTTTACAAAAGTTGCTTATTTTTAGCTTATCTAAAAAGTTGTTAAAAAAGATTTTGCAAAAAAAATATAACTCAACCAACATATTTAACACAACACACACCACCACTTGTGCCCTTGGGTCTTTTCCGATTTAACTTGCACAAATTATCCATTTAACACCATTTTACCCATTAAGCCATAAGCCCTTTTTGGCTTATTTCTGGCTTATTGTGTTAAGCTATTGGGACCATTTTTTTTTAAGTTTAGCATAGTGTAAAGTATTTTTCACCAATTTTTTCGAATTTTCCAAATTAGTTTAGTATTTTTTATTAATTATTTAGATTAAAACCGTTTTTAATTCATAATAAAAAAAATATAAAAATCAAAAAAATATAATTCTTTTTTATAAAATTTTCTTTTATCATTTAGGACTTAAGAAAATTAAATTTGCTTTCGTTTGTAGAATTTGTTTTTTTAAAGAATGGGATTTAAATCCCGTTAACGTTTTTCGTGTTTAGGCTTTAATTGCTTTCGTTTTTAGTTTGCCTTTACTTGTTTGTGTATTTTATTTGTAAAAATAGAAAACCTAATCAAATTTTTGATTATTCAAGCACTATTCCACACACGTTACCTCGATTTTCCATTCACACCTCGTCGGGACACAACCCAGGAAGGTTTTTAGGATTTCGCTTTGGTCAAAAGTGATTATCCTTTCAAAAAGCCCTCTTGGAATACTTCTCTCTACTATTATTGATATTATCTTATTATATATTTATATTATATTATATTTATATATATTAAGTGACGATCAGCCACCAAGTGTTTTTACCCCTATATAAACCAAAACATACACCATATTTTATTTCATCCCACACATCTCATCTCATACCCTCAAATGGAATTCTAGCCTTCCATAGCAGCAATAGAAGATCAAGAGAAGTCCCTAAGCTCAGAATAGAAGCCAAGAATCAAGAAAAACAAAGCCTTGAAGTCGTTACTAGGCGCACGAACCCGAAAACCCCATTTCGACCCATTTTAGCTCAAGTAAGCCTAAGATCTTGTTCCATAAGCTTATATTATGTACAATAATGTTCATAATACTCTTAATATCATATATGAACTCTTTTTTGAAGCTTTGAATCCTTAAACCCATGTGTTTTTGATAAAAACCCTAAAAACAACCCGTTTTGATTTTCTAGCTAACGGATCCTTTTTCTAAACTTTTGTTACGTTAAAACTTCTTATTTTAGCTTATTCTAATAAGCTATAACCTGCAAATATCATTTGGAATCTTAAAATAACCTTGCATTGCTTTTTGGACTTGTTTTGCAAAAGTTTCCATGCATAGGGGTATATATCATAACTTTCTAAAATTTATAACTAAAAGGGCTGAAAATGTTATTTTCTTAAAGTTATAACTATAAGGACCTATTTTGAGAAGTTTCAAAGTTAAAGGTTTAAATTATATATACTTTATATATAAAGGACTAAACTTGTAAAAGTTTATAAACCAGGGGTATATATTGCCAATTTTGTATTCTTAAAAATATAAACTATAATATTTTTATACAAATTATAAAAGTATATATCAATATTATAAGACTCGATTATTGTTAAAACGCCTACAAAACAACTTTTGTCATTTATAATTCAACGATCGATGCATTTTCATTCAATCATTACTTATATATTTAACGTAACTTATATATATATATAAATTATTCTAGCTTTTAAAGAAACTTAAAACTATAATGTATCACATTACTAGGGAGCTTCATGTGAAGAGTTTCATTTGGGTATACATTTTGAAGAGTTTGCTGGATTTACGATTTAAAGTGTCCTGGCTCCTCAAACGTTTACTACATGACCTCTGAATTATAATGGCCTGAATAGTGATACAATATTTCCATAATAAATCCAATCAAAGTGATATTTCATTATGACATAAAACATATCCAATCAAACTAAGACTTGACATATTACCCAGGTTGTATGACGAAGCCGTTACTTTCATTTCATATACTTTTGCCATCAATCAGATTTCCCTGTACTATTAAGGTAAGTTCATAGTCTGGCATTTAATATTTTAAGTGTTTTATAAACCCGCAAGGGGGATACATGTTATAAACCATGAATGCAAGTATTTTTCTGTATGCTATCCTGATACATTATTGCCTAAGTCCCTACTTTTGCCATTAAGTCCCCATAATCATGAACCGTTATTTACTCGTCGGGGTAAGCGCGAATGCTATGAATATATCTATTTGGGACTGGACTCCCCGTTGGTGTACCTATATTGACGGTAACCAATAGCACACATTTGAATAACTTTACGGGTGTTTGGCAAAGACACCCGTTGGGGCAATTATTTGTGGTTATTGATTAACCTAAGGCTTCGGTGTCATGAGCTTAGGGCAATAATATTATTTTCCATGATAATTGTACATGCATGCAATTATTACAAACTATGGGTGTATAACAACGTAACCCACTATTGAACTTGTATTCAAACTACTTTACTTAAACCTATGAATTTCACTCAACCTTTGTGTTGAATTTTTAGCATGTTTACCTCAGGTAATTGAGCAAGTTAAATCACGAAGTGGCACGGACTTGAAGATGGCTAAACTGTTATCATTCAAACTTTATGTTTTGAGATGTTGGGATGCCACTTTTTGTAAAAACTCTGATGAATAAATGAATGATAACTAAATTTTCCAAAAATGTCTCTTTACGATTCGTTTCTATGATTATGACTGTTGTACTATGAAATAATACCCAGATTAGCTTCCGCTGCTATATGTGTAAAAATAAGGGTGTTGTAGATTGGTATCAAGAGCCACGAATATAGAGAACAAGGTTGAAACCTTAACTATAACTACTTTTCTTTTTCTAGCCAAGAAAGTCCTCCGTGCCACTACATTTCCAGAATAGTATGTAAAGATACATAACTATTATACTATTATATAAATAACTTATGTTATTTACCGCTGGGTTGTTAACAGAGTGATGTCGTCTCCCAACCATCTTACTTCCGCTATTAAGGATGCTTTTTCCTCCAACTTTCCCGACTTTATCCCGGCTTCTCCGGACTATGTCCCAGCTTCACCAGGAAAAACTTATTCTAGCTCTTCAAACTTATTTGGCGTAGTTCCAATAGTTTCACCAACTCTTTCGCTCTTTCATGATGGTCCCTACATGAAAGTTATGCAAGCATTTTATGCTGAAAAATCACCTATCCCACCTCCAACTATCATACCTTAATCATCAATGCTTAATCCTCAAGAATTCTTTCTTCCTGAAAAACTACTACCACAAAAGAAACGAGTATCCTCATCTACTTTTGCCCTACCTCAAGACTTTAAGATAAGAGAAAGCTCTCGTAAGACTAGTCTAGAACGTCACAAGGATCAAATTGAGGAAATCTTAAATCATCTAGATGAACTTTCTCTCGGCCATATTGAATACATAGAAGACAAAATCAAAGGACTCGGAAAAGGTCGAGTGATTATCCAACAAGACTTTGACAATCTAGAAGCAGAACTCTAACAAGCTCATGCTTAAATTTCTAAACTTCAGAAGAAGCAGATGAGAAATAACCACAAAATTTCTCTGGCTCGCTTCAAAATTATTGATCTAGAACACATCATCAACGATATCTAGATTCGTCATCAAGAAGATAAGGAAAGTCTTCTGAATGCCATCAATGAACTCAAGATCAGCCAAGAAGGACCATCGGACTATTAGATTAGATCTTAGTTATCGCTTTTATTAGAACCTAGCCACGGGATGTGTGGTATAAATAAAAACACTTGTCAAATCTTGACTATGTATAGTACAAAGGCAAGTTGTTCATGATATAATACAATGGCAATCCCATTATGAATCATCATTATGAATCATAATACCGACTTATCTCTCTTGCACCATCATCTCCGTCATCATCATTATGAATCATACACTGACTTCTAAATAAATCATAGATACTTATTTGATATGAATTATCTATGATTTTGATATCACTATTGTGACAATGTTTATTTTTGCACTTTAATCATTTTAAGACTTGTGATATCATTCTTATTACGTGTTGTCTTAGGTTGATAGAATGCCTCCCAAAAGGACGTCAACATCTGAAGCACCAGCCATGACTGAAGCTGCCATTAAGAAACTAGTTGCTGACAGTGTCACTGTGGCTCTAGAAGCACAAGCTGCAACAATGGCAGGTACTAGTAATCCCAACATGAACACCGGACCTACTGGAACTCTTGTAGCAAAAATGGGAAACTACAAAGAATTCATAAGCTGTCAACATTTCTACTTCAGTGGTACGGAAGGAGCAGTTAGCCTCATCCGCTGGTTTGAACGAACCGAATCAGTATTCTCTAGAAGCAAATGTGCCAAGGAAAACAAAGTAACATTTGCTACTGGTACCCTTACTGATGATGCCTTGTCCTGGTGGAATGCATACGCCCAACCTACGGGAGTAGATCAAGCAAATCAAATCACCTGGACTGAATTGAAAAGGCTCTTAACAAACAAGTATTGTCCTCGAACTGAAGTCAGAAAAATGGAAGATGAACTTTACAATCTGACTGTAAAGGGAAATGATCTCAAACCTTAAGTTAAAAGATTCTAAGAATTAGCAGTTCTATGCCCGAACATGGTACCAAACACCGAGAAACTCCTGGAAGCTTTCATCAGAGGATTAACTCGAAGTATTAAAGGAAATGTTACCACCTCTAAGCTTCAAACCTTAGAAGAAGCCATTAACATAGCCCAAAGGCTAATGGATCAGGTAACAAAGCACACTCTGGTGCAAGTATCAAGTGATTATAAATGAAAGTTTGATGACAGAAGAACTTTCAACAACAACAACAATTACCGCAACAACAACAACTACCGTAACACCAACACCAACAACTACTACAACAATCACCAACCACAACAGAACCGAAGGCAAGAAGCTGTCAAAGCGTATGCTGCCACTCTTGCTGAGAATAATAGGTATGCCGGAAACCTCCCATTATGTAGAAAATGTGATCTCCATCACACTGGACCTTGTACTGTTAAGTGTAATACTTGCAACAAGGTGGGCCATTTGACCAAGAACTGCTGAAACAAGAGGCCAGCCACTGGAAGTAATCAGCTACCAGTGACTGTTATTTGTCATGCATGTGGAGAAAAAGGGCATTATACAAATCAGTGCTGAAAGACCAACATAAATGCCCAAGGAAGAGCCTACATGCTAAGAGATAGGAATGCTCATCAAGACCCGAACATAGTTACGGGTATGTTTCTTCTAAAACAGCATTTAGCTAGAGAATTATTTGATTCTGGAGCCGATAAAAGCTTCATATCCACATCTCTTGCCTCTATGCTAAATATCCCGCCTATTACAATAGATACCTTTTACGATATCAAAATGGCTGACGGAAACCTAGTAAGCACAAACACCGTTATCCAGGGTTGCACCCTAACTTTGTTAAATCAACCTTTCAAAATTGATCTCATGCCAATTAAACTCGGTAGTTTCGACGTTGTCATTGGTATGGATTGGTTATCCAAGTATCATGCTAGAATTATCTGTGACGAGAAAGTCGTCCACATCCCAATCGACGGTGAAACTTTGATCATTCGAGGTGACCGAAGTAAGACCCAACTAAATCTCATATCTTGTATAAAAACCGAAAGGTATATATCCAGGGGATGTCAAGTTTTCGTAGCCCAAGTAATGAAAAAGAAGCCAGACGAGAAACGACTGGAAGATATCCCAGTAATCAGAGAATTCCCAGAAGTTTTTCCTGAAGATCTACCTGGCCTTCATCCTGTTCGCCAAGTAGAATTCCAAATCGATTTAATTCCAGAAGCAGCACCTGTAGCCCACGCACCCTATAGATTAGCTCCTTCAGAAATGCAGGAACTATCTAATCAACTTCAAGAATTGTCAGACCGAGGTTTTATCTGACCAAGTACTTCACCCTGGGGAGCTCCTGTCTTATTTGTCAAAAAGAAAGACGGATCTTTCAGAATGTGTATCGATTACCGAGAGTTAAATAAACTTACTGTAAAGAATCGTTACCCATTACCCAGAATCGATGACTTATTCGACCAACTTCAAGGTTCGAGTGTCTACTCAAAAATTGACCTAAGATCAGGTTATCATCAATTGAGAGTGAGGGATGAAGATATTCCTAAGACTGCTTTCAGAACAAGATATAGACACTATGAATTTCAAGTGATGCCATTTGGTTTAACTAACGCACCTGCTGTATTCATGGATCTCATGAATCGTGTGTGTAAACCATACTTGGATAAATTTGTGATAGTGTTCATCGATGATATTCTCATCTACTCTCGTAACGAAGAAGAACACGCAAATCATCTGAGAATAATCCTAGAATTACTCAAGAAAGAGAAGTTGTATGCCAAGTTCTCCAAATGTGATTTCTGGATTCGTATCGTGCAATTTCTTGGACACCTAATTGATAGTCAAGGACTTCATGTTGACCCCGCCAAGATTGAAGCAGTTAAGAACTGGGCATCTCCCACTACACCCACGGAAGTTCATCAATTCTTAGGACTTGCCGGCTATTATCGGAGATTTATCAAAGATTTTTCGAAGATTGCAAAGTCTTTGACTGAATTAACCCAGAAAAACAAGAAGTATATCTGGGAAAAAGATCAAGAGACGGCTTTCCAATTGCTAAAACAAAAACTTTGTGAAGCTCCAATCTTAGCATTACCCGAAGGAAATGATGATTTTGTTGTCTACTGTGATGCATCCCATCAAGGTCTGGGAGCAGTGTTAATGCAAAGAGAGAAGGTTATTGCATATGCATCCCAACAACTTAAGCCTCATGAAGAAAACTACACCACTCATGATCTCGAATTAGGAGCAGTAGTGTTCGCTCTAAAAATCTGGAGACACTATCTATATGGTACAAAGTGTACAGTTTTCACTGATCACAAAAGCCTTCAACATATTCTTCATCAGAAAGAATTAAACATGAGGCAACGCCGTTGGTTAGAATTGCTTGCAGATTACGATTGTGAGATCCGCTATCATCCTGGAAAGGCAAATGTCATAGCAGATGCCTTAAGCTGAAAGGAATAAATCAAACCACTCCGAATCAGATCATTGATCATGACTCTTCATCCAAAACTACCATCACAAATTCTCGAAGCTTAAACTGAAGCACTCAAGGAAGAAAATATTAAGGCTGAGAATTTATGAGGAATGGACAAAGCATTTGAAGTACGTCCTGGTTACCACTCTTTGGAAATCTAAGGGACTTGATCATGCATGAATCTCATAAATCAAAATATTCTATTCACTCGGGTTCTGACAAAATGTACTAGGATCTAAAGAAACTCTATTGGTGGCCTAACATGAAGGCAATCATCACGGAATATGTTGGCAAATGTTTGACATATTTTAGAGTTAAGGGAGAATGTTAGAAGCCATCCGTCTTACTGGTACAACCAGATATTCCTATGTATAAATGGGAAAGAATAACAATGGACTTCGTTACAAAACTTCCCAAAACATCAAACGGACATGACATAATTTGGGTCATTGTCGATCGCCTTACAAAATCCGCACATTTCATACTTACCTGAGAGACAGATAGTATGGAAACCCTTACCAGGTTGTACATCAAAGAAATAGTCTCCTGGCATGGTGTGCCAATATCCATTATCTCGGAGCGTGACAATCATTTCACATCCAGATTCTGGCAATCACTACAAAGTGCCTTGGGTACTCAATTAGACATGAGTACGGCATATCATCCCTGAAACCGATGGACAAAGTGAAAGAACCATCCAAACACTCGAAGATATGCTTCGAGCCTGTGTCATAGACTTTGGAAAAGGATGGCAAAGACACTTACCATTGGTAGAATTCTCTTACAATAACAGTTATCATGCTAGTATTAAGGTAGCACCATTTGAAGCACTCTATGGTCGAAAGTGTTGATCACCAATTTGCTGGGACAAAGTTGGAGATGTTCAAGTTACAGGA
>BQNB010012250.1:27670-61080 GCA_026074375.1 Tanacetum coccineum | reverse complement strand
TTGGGACCTTACTTTTTGTAAAAACTCTGATGAATAAATGAATGATCACTTATCTTTTAAAAACGTCTCTTTACGATTCGTTTTCTATGATTATGACTGTTGTACTATGCAATAATACCCCAGATTAGCTTCCGCTGCTATATGTTTAAAAATGGGGGTGTTATATACCAGTCGCTATTATCAAGGTCAAAGTGACAATGAATTTCTGTATATACGCCTATGTTTTTATATATAAATGGAGTTTGTTTGCCACCATTTTTTGTGAAACCATATTTTGTCTTGATATTGAGTGAGATCTCATGGTTGTAGTTTTGCTGTGTAAAATGTAAGGGTGGTAGAATGTGAAACTGGTTCACCTCAGCAATCTTTATTTGTGCGACTGAGACATAAATTGTATTTCGTAGGTATTGTTTTCATGTAAAAAATGGAATAACTCGATACATATTTTAATCTACATAAAGTCATAAGTGTCATTTTCGTAGGTGATGTGGCTTGTATTTTGTTTGGTGCTGATGGCGTTACGGGTTTGTTGTTTTTCAGGTTCAAATGGAAGGATGGTTGACCGCAAGAATGGCTTGGGTTGGCAGCAGTGTTTGAACATTCTGGCTAAAAAACAAGTAGTCAAGAATCTCATGATTAGATGTAGGTATTGAATTCGTGAGCGTTGTTGATGTGCGGGTGTTGTAGACTCGCAAGAAGTTTTAAAACTCCCTAGGTAGTGTACCTAACCGTTGTAGTGCAGTATAGGCAAGACTCGGGGGTTGTTATCGTTCTTTAAGGGAATAACGTGTGAAGGTTCGAACTAAATGTAACTAAGGTCTAAGGGTCGAGAGAGATTATTTTTGCATTTTTATATTTTTATGAAAGCAATTAAAATCTCTAGTTTGAAGGGGGTTTGGTTTTAAGCTAATTAAACTAATAAACTACACTAAATCTAAAATAATGTGGTAACTCTTATAGGTAAACAAACATGTTCACTTAATCATGCATTACTCCTTAGTTTGCTGTACCTAATCCTATTGCTTTGTCACACTTGTGATGTAATGTGTAAGTATTTCCTAATTCATGAACGAATTACACGAACCTGCCGTCTATGTAATATTCTGTTAAGGCAACGCACAAGCAAGGTAGTATGAAGACTATTTCAAGGCCCCTAAGAGTACATTACATTCATTAAAACACTTAAAAGGTGATCAACCATATTAGGACAAGGTAGTATGAAGACTGTAAAATCATGTTTCCCTAGACGTCTCCGCAAGAAATTAATAAGCTAGTTTTCAGAGCCTAACACGCACGCATATCAACAAGAAGCAATAGAATAAGGTTTTACAAACCAAGTTTTATGCAATCATAAGCGAACACTTATTAATTTAGCCTAGCATGTTATAAGAAAGAAAAGAACAATAATTAATCAAACAATAAGACATATTGAAAGATTAAAGAGATATAAGATCTTCACTTGATTAAAACATAGAGTTAGGGTTGATACAAGAGGGTTTAAGAACCTTAAAATCGACCTAAAACCTAATATCGAATCCCACAAGTTCCACCTCTTTAAAACCCAAAAACTAAGTATGTATTTATAGAAAAACAATCGCGATGGCATCGATTTATAATTGTGACGGCGTCACCACGCCGAATCTTCTAGGGTTTCATTAAGTCAGTTACGTTCTAACGCCGTCTCAAAGATCCTGACGCCATCGTTTGCAAATCCTGACGCCGTCGGTAGAAATTACGTCGCCATCTCCAGCCATTGTATGACTTTTCTTCATCGACTTTGGTGTAAAGTCGCCATCTCCAGCCAAGTGAATTTCCTCTAAATGTCATCCAAGTGCTAAAAATACAAAAAAGAAACGATTAAGCACATATTTTAGAGATATTTGCATGATTTAGGGGGTTAAAGGACCCCGAAAAGTGTATAAAATGACACCTCATCAAATACCACTACACTTGGGATTTGCTTGTCCTCAAGCAGTGGGCTTTTTGTTAGATATTAGAAAAAGACTCGGTCACCCCATGTATTTTACTGTTCAATATAGCTCGTAGTTTAATAGGTAAACGTATGACTTTCGGTATTGAACCGGGTACTAATACCCGGTGTATTGTAAGAACTATAAATACCTCTTCCAACTTTGGAAGAGGTAAGCATCTATTTCATTTTACACACACTCTTTAGTGTGTTTATTAGTTTCTCTCTCAACCATTCTCTCTCTCTAACTTTCTCTCTCTAGATCTCTCTAGATCTATACATGTTTGTGTGAATTCGGGATCCTACAATTGGCATCAGAGCTACGTGTGGATTTGTGGTTGATTCTAGTGGTTAAACTAGATCAAATTCGTCCTTATTTTTGAAGAAAATAAGCCCACGGCTCAAAGCTTATTTTGAGCTTATTTGTTGGTTAATCTTGGAGTTTTTCGTGTTATACATGTTAAACATGATGTATTGTTGCCATTCCAAGTGAAACTCAAGCCTCAAGTTCGATTTATAAGCTCATTAAGGTTTGTGTTCTTCGTGGAGGTTTGCTTCTTTCTTGATGATCCGCGAAGAAATAGATGTTATGGAATGATTAGGCTTATAAGGTTTGCTTAGTATTTGATATTTTAGCTTTGTTTCGTGGTTAATAAGCATATTTGGGCTTATTTTGGCTAGATTCGAATGTATGTTCTTGATGGAGGTTTGAATATTAAATGTTATTCTTGCCGGCGGTTTGACAAAAGATAGGGACAAGATCCGGATTTTTAGGAAAAGGTAGCCGGCGAGTTGACCAGGTCAAAGGCGATTTGCTTATTTTCTTGCCGGCGAGTTGCTTATCACGGCGAGTTGCTTATCACGGCGAGTTGCTTATCACGGCGTAAGGAAGGATAAGGCGATTTTGGTGTAACATTTGGTGTCAGTGTAAACAATCCTCTTCATTAATAATTTGGAATCCACCAGAAAATTATGAGAACCGCGAAAAGGATAGGCTCGGAGGGGTGTATTAGGGGTATCTTGCACCATAAATGAGTGCATAGCAAGGGTGTGTGGATAGTTATATGATCGAGGTGACCATAATAACAATTACAGGTTTAAAACAGGGTTTATCCTAGTGCCTCTTATCATTTAGCAAATCCTAATCACACGAATGCCATCTCACTTGCGGTCTTGAGATGAATCACAAAAATAAGTTCTAGAATTTCATAATTGCCGGTATACTCTTATATAATTTTAACTGATACCAATGCTCTAGAAAAAGTGACAAAACCACACATGCATGATCAAATCCATGAACACGACATAAATGATTGCTTATTTCATAACTCGAGCAAGCTAAAGGTAAAACTATCTTAAGCACCAAAGACAGATGCTTGAATTCCTAAAGATCTAGGAGCGAACCTTACATTTTTGGGGTGTAATTTTTTTTGAGTGGTAGGGTTTTTGTGCTAGTCTTATAACTCCTATCCATGAGACGCTTATAATACTAAGTTTTCATAGGTATGTGCCATAAATTTTTTTAAATTTAGGTTAAAATTACCGTTTATGCTATGTTTCAGTATATTACTCATCTTTTAAAGGACAAAGCAAAGGCAAATGAAGAAATAATTTCTAAGGCTTTATTTCCCCTACACTTATTTTGAACCTTGTCCCCAATGTTCTTAAAAGTACCTGAAAAACGAATAAAGGGAAAAAGAAAAAGGCAAAATAAACTAGTACTCCCCTGGTTTTGCTCAAGATTGGAGTAGAAACAAATGATCCTGGCTAAATCGTCATCCAAGAATCGTCCACATGAAACTCCTAAGAAATTCTGGGCTTCTCCTCATCAAATATAACTTGTAAATCAAAGACAAGAAACAACTACACCTGGCGTAAAATCGGCGGGATAATAATATACAACGTAATTATTTATGGTTTTAGCACTACGAAAGCAATAAAGATAGGATGAATGTACTAATGTGATTGTGGTTTTCTGCAAGTTTTAGAAAAATTATAAATTCTGAATTTTGGTGTAACATTTGGTGTCAGTGTAAACAATGCTCTTCATTAATAATTTGGAATCCACCAGAAAATTATGAGAACCACGAAAAGGATAGGCTCGGAGGGGTGTATTAGGGGTATCTTGCACCATAAATGAGTGCATACCAAGGGTGTGTGGATAGTTATATGATCGAGGTGACCATAATAACAATTACAGGTTTAAAACAGGGTTTATCCTAGTGCCTCTTATCATGTAGCAAATCCTAATCACACGAATGCGATCTCACTTGCGGTCTCGAGATGAATCACAAAAATAAGTTCTAGAATTTCATAACTGCCGGTATACTCTTATATAATTTTAACTGATACCAATGCTCTAGAAAAAGTGACAAAACCACACATGCATGATCAAATCCATGAACGCGACATAAATGATTGCTTATTCCATAACTCGATAAAGCTAAAGGTAAAACTATCTTAAGCACCAAAGACGGATGCTTGAATTCCTAAAGATCTAGGAGCGAACCTTACATTTTTGGGGTGGAATTTTTTTTGAGTGGTAGGGTTTTTGTGCTAGTCTTATAACTCTTATCCATGAGACGCTTATAATACTAAGTTTTCATAGGTATGTGCCATAAAAGTTTTTAAATTTGGGTTAAAATTACCGTTTACGCTACGTTTCAGTATATTACTCATCTTTTAAAGGACAAAGCAAAGGAAAATGAAGAAATAATTTCTAAGGATTTATTTCCCCTACACTTATTTTGAACATTGTCCCCAATGTTCTTAAAAGTACCTAAAAAACGAATAAAGGGAAAAAGAAAAAGGCAAAATAAACTAGTACTCTCCTGGTTTTGCTTAAGATTGGAGTAGAAACAAATGATCCTGGCTAAATCGTCATCCAAGAATCGTCCACATGAAACTCCTAAGAAATTCTGGGCTTCTCCTCATCAAATATAACTTGTAAATCAAAGACAAGAAACAACTACACCTGGCGTAAAATCGGCGGGATAATAATATACAACGTAATTATTTATGGTTTTGGCCCTACGAAAGCAATAAAGATAGGATGAATGTACTAATGTGATTGTGGTTTTCTGCAAGTTTTAGAAAAATTACAAATTCTGAAAATTATACAAAATTAATTTTTTAAAAATAAAAAATATGAAATTTACTGTAGCTTATTGGCGATGCTATCAGGAAAAATCCTGACGCCGTCTCCAGAGAATATATACGTTGTCTAATGATTTGGGGGGTTTTCAGCCTGAGAGACAGGCACATGTTTGGTGGAGACAAATATCAATTTAATACACAATAAACATAAAAGAAGAAAATCAGAAGATAGAAAAGCGGTACAAGCCAAATGATAGAAAACTGTATTAGCCATATTAAATCCAGTTCAATGTTGGTTTGTTTGTTTTAGTGCAATGATTTACTTATCTTGAAGTGGCATATCATTCTTAAGACTTAGGCGGGACATCATCCTAAGACTTAGACACGATTAATCCCGTCATAATTAACGCAGCCGCATAAAGCATTCCTTAGTTTAATTATAATCTATCTTAGGGAATCAAAGTAGTGGTGATCCTGTTAAAACCCTAGCCCAACGGGACTTTACCCACTATTGTTTGACGGTGTTTTATATACTGGTAGTCCACTATTCAAATATTTATCAGTTAATTAAGAGCATGATTGCTGAAACATAAACGGGCCACCTACCGGTCCAACTAAGCTCATAATTCAAAGACAAAGACATAACGTTATTTGTGATCCTATTGGTTCAGTAATATAAAACACGATATGGAGAGCTATCCCGGTATCTAGATTACTTGGTCCGTATCACTAGATCCAGTTGAATGATAGTTCGCATATTCAAACACATAAACAAGTATGAGGTGATAAACATAATTAAACAATCAACGATAAATTAAGAAATCGATTTTAAAACAAACCAAACATTAAGCTTTCATTAAGATGGTTAATACCCGAGGGTATTAGCCCACAACCATTGTAATTATACAACATAATCAAATAATTAAAATCGAACGATTAAGAAAGTAAAAATTACACGATGTCTTCTATGGAGTCGTGATCAATGCTTGACCTTGGTGGCTGATCTTCTCTTCTAAAATTCATCTTTAATGAGTATGGTATAAAGAATATGATATTTCACACTAAAAACGCGTTTTTAAGTCTTTGATTTATAGTGTCTGAAAAAGACTCGATATGCCGTATCTAGCAAGGTCGATACGGCATATTGGGCTGGATTCCTTAGAGTGCGCGATACGTTCATAATCCATCAGTGATATCATTCCCAATTTACTTTATTTACTGTATCTTCGAATAGTTATTTTCATGGATACGGCGTATGTAGACAGAAGGGATACGTTATTACAACCCGCATTTTCAGGTCATTTTACGTCAATAAATATTCCACTATTTATTTTAGACTTTTACGCGTTTACTTTTAATTTCAACAGTTTAGTTAAATCGCGTAAACGAAAAATCAACATTTAATGTAAACCGGCATTAACCTAATAAAAGTTTACGTCAAATATGTGTTATATAATTTTTACGGAGATAATTTATAACTTTTCATATTTTCCTAAATATTTTCCTAGATATTATCTTAGATATTTTCCTTGATATTTTCTTTGATATTTTTCTAGATATTTCTTTAGATATGTTTCTAAATATCTTCTAGATATTTATGTTATAAAAGGAAATCAACTAGCTCATAATTCCTCATTTTCTCAGTTACATAAGAAACAAAAGATCTCTCTTTCTCTCTACAATATCCCATTGCTCAAAAGCAAGCCAAAAACAATTATAGTTTCCATTTTATTTATATTGCAAGCATACAAGATTGATCAAGGGTATAATCTAAGGTGTTTCAATTTAGTTTGCAAGTTAGGGTTTTATTTCTAAGCAAGGGTTTTCAAGATCAAGTTAGGGTTTTTCATAAGGACGTGGGTTTAGAATCAAGATCTAGGGTTTCCATTTGATTTTCGCATATTCAAACACATAAATTAAGAAATCGATTTTAAAACAAACCAAACATTAAACTTTCATTAAGATGGTTAATACCCGAGGGTATTAGCCCACAACCATTGTAATTAAACAACATAATCAAACAATTAAAATCGAACGATTAAGAAAGTAAAAATTACACGATGTCTTCTATGGAGTCGTGATCAATGCTTGACTTTGGTGGCTGATCTTCTCTTCTAAAATTCGTCTTTAATGAGTATGGTATACAGAATATGATATTTCACACTAAAAACTCGTTTTTAAGTCTTTGATTTATAGTGTCTGAAAAGGACTCGATATGCCGTATCTGGCAAGGTCGATACGGCATATTGGGCTGGATTCCTTAGAGTGCACGATACGTTCATAATCAACCAGTGATATCATTCCCAATTTACTTTATTTACTGTATCTTCGAATAGTTATTTTCATGGATACGACGTATGTAGACAGAAGGGATACGTTGTTACAACCCGCATTTTCAGGTCATTTTATGTCAATAAATATTCCACTATTTATTTTAGAATTTTACGCGTTTACTTTTAATTTCAACAGTTTAGTTAAATCGCGTAAACAAAAAATCAACATTTAATGTAAACCGGCATTAACCTAATAAAAGTTTAAGTCAAATATGTGTTATATAATTTTTACGGAGATAATTTATAACTTTTCATATTTTCCTAAATATTTTCCTAGATATTATCTCATCTGGATAATCTTTTTCTTGTAATCTTCTTCGGACATGATTCATAATCGCAAAAGTAGCAAAACTTATGAGCTACATATCTTTCACATGCAATGTGTAATTTCCCGACATTACACTAGATAGAAAAATCACTTTTTTTTGACACAGAAAAATACACACTTTACACGAAAGCAACTAGCAACATTGGTAAAATAGGCTTAATCTACACGGTAGGCTAAGGTGCAAAGGTGTAACAAAACATATAATATGGTGTAGAAAAAGAAAGGAATGGCTTAACATGTTGTTCTAGGGGATTTTACTCGAAAAATGAGAGTAATCAAGGGTTACACGGGAGTTAACTAACCAATGTGGATAGTTATTTTATGACATGTAGGCTATTTGGTTAAATCCTAGAAATTTATCAGTTGAACATGTTCTTCCATCTAAATCCATAGTACTAATCATGGCGGTCTCGAGTGATATACCAGGCCAAGTTCTAAAGCTCACTACATCACCGGCACACTCATAATTTTGTGGAATTTTTAGTAGACAATTGGAAATGGAATAGGCTTAATTCTCACAATATGTATCAAGGGTTATAGTGCACTAGGTAATGTAACTAGTGATTTTTACAAAAGTCATGCTAAATTTTTTTTTTAATTTGGCAGTTTTTAAGTACTTTGCATGTTATTTTGTAAAAAAGAAGATAAGTACTTTCTAATTCTCCATCCCCCCCCCTCCTTAAATTATACAAAGTCCTCGTTGTATAGATAAAACAATGAAATAATAAAGGAAAATAGAATTAGAACAGAAAACTCCCTGATGTTTTGCTCATGATAATTCTCCAAGATGAGTCCTTGAGCAAAAAGTGTGTTGACTAGGGCTTCAGCATGCCCGAATAAGTTCAACACATGTCTTTTTCAGCATATACCATATCATAGTTTCAGCAAGGTCATGTATAAGAGATTAGAAGAAAAGTGCAAATTCTATCTTGCTACAATGGTACAAGAAAACAATTAAACAAACAACTATACATGGATCAATACGCCATATCCCAAACCCTAGGATACGCCGTATTGTTCCTGTAAAAACAATTGAATTACTGGAAACTAAAAATTAAGTTTTTAAAACTGATAACGTCCAAACAGCTCTATAAAACGAGCCGTATCTAGAGGGTTCGATACGCTGTATAGAGTGTCTGGGAAGACAGACTCGTGCAACAAACAATTAAAATGCGACAAACAATTAAAATGACCGGGTTGTCTCCCGGGAAGCACTTTTGTTTCAGCTGGTCTTTAAGTTTGACCTTTTTCTCCTTGTTGTATCACTTGGTGCGATGTATGGTCCATCCTTCGTCCTTTTTGCAAAAGATGTCATGTAGATACTTGATACTCTTTTAACGTTCGTGCCCAAGAGTCCATCTTCTTCGCATGTGCATATGCTAAGAACACTCATTATCTCCAATTGTAAGTATTGAATCACTTGGAATTTTTTGTCCACTCGCATATTCCTTTGTTACTGTTCATTATTGATATTCTTAAATTGAGTGCGCACTAGATCCGTAACCACTCGAATTTGTAAGCGTCCCAATTAATTTTTTTTTTTCATTTACAAATAGGTTTGGGGATGAGTCATTAGGAGGGATCTCGTATTCATGCTCCTCCCATTCTTTTTTCTTGCGTCATCATAGCTTGGTGCTATCCTGAGTTGCGACAAGCGATCACCACTTTCTCAAGAATGGAGGAAATTGTTAGTAAGATATAGAAGATCGAATTGCTATTGTATCAGATGACAGATATGCCATATTCAATTAGTTTGAATACGCCGTATAGGTTTGTTGAATATCAATACGCTGTATATTATTTCAGATACGCCGTATTGCCATGGAAACAGATACGTCGTTTAGACTATGAAACTCAATACGTTGTCCTGATCAGAAGGTTTGATACGTCGTATCCAACTGGTGGATACGGCGTATCAGGTGATCAGTCATAACAGAATACTATTTAAAAATGATTAAATACGGGAATGTAAACAAACAATTTAAACACACAATGCGAATAAATACAAACAGAATTTAAATAATCAGAATACACTAAACTAAATTAATTAATGGTTAGAAATACTGATAAGAATAAGGTTTAATTAATTCACTCCCCGGCAATGGCTCCAAAAACCTGATGTACTGTCGTGTAGGGTCAATTATTTAATTATCAAGTTTTAAATTTATATTTAGCCGACAAACCTAAAACAACACTTTAACGAGCAGTGTACCCGGTCAAGATGGAGTTCGTGGTAAGTAAGGTGTCGAACACTAAGAGTGAAACATTAATCCTATATTCTATCAGTATTTTAATTAGTCTATTTACTGGTTAAACCTATGTTATGTACATTGTCTAATGATATGGGGGTTTTCAGCCTGAGAGACTGGCACAAGTTTTGTGGAAACAAACACCAATTCAATAGACAATAAACACAAAAGAAGAAAATTAGAAGATAGAAAAGTGGTACAAGCCAAATGATAGAAAACTGTATCATCCATATTAAATTCGGTTCAATGTTGGTTTGTTTGTTTTAGTGCAATGATTTACTTATCTCAAAGCGGCATATCATTCTTAAGACTTAGGCGGGACATCATCCTAAGACCTAGACACGATTAATCCTGTCATAATTAACGCATCCGCATAAAGCATCTTTAGTTAATTATATCTACCTTAAGAATTAAAGTAGTGGTGAACCTGTTTAAAACCCTAACCCAATGGGACTTTAACCACTTATTGTTTGACGGTGTTTTATATACTGGTAGTCCACTATTCTAATCTTTATCAGTAAATTAAGAGCATGATTGCTGAAACATAAACGGGTCACCTACCGGTCCAACTAAGCTCATAATTTAAAGAAAAAGACATAACGTTATATATGATCCTATTGGTCTAGTAATATGAAAACACATATGAGAGCTATCCCTAATCTAGATTACTTTTGTCTGGATCACTAGACCCAGTTAAATGATAGGTCGCATATTTAAACACATAAACAAGTATGAGGTGATAAACATAATTAAATGATAAATTAAGAAATCGATTTTAAAACAAACCAAACATTAAACTTTCATTAAGATGGCTAATACCCACAACCATTGTAATTATACAAGCGTCATCAAACAATTGAAATCGAACGATTAAGAGAGTAAAAATTACACGATGTCTTCTATGGATTCGTGATCAATGCTTGACCTTGGTGGCTGATCTTCTCTTCTTTAATTCGTCTTTTAGTAAGTATGGTATAAAGAATGTGATATTGCACACTGAAAACTCATTTTTGAGTCTTCTATTTATAGTGTCTAAAAAAGACTCGATACGCCGTATCTAGCAAGGTCGATACAGAGTACTGGGCTGGATTCCTTAAAGTGCGCGCTGCGTTCATAATAAATCTTTGATATCATTCCCAATTTACTTGATTTACTATATCTTTGAATAGTTATCTTTATGGATACGGCGTATGTAGACAGAGTGAATACGCCGTATTAGGAATTGGTCAAACGCGTTTTCTTGTGGAATTTGGAGCAATACGTCGTACTCTTTAGTTGGATACAGTCGTAATTGGTGGAAAATTTCCAGCAATCTCAAAATACTTCGGTTTTAAGCTCCAAATTCATGCGCCTTTAGCTGTCTTCACAAAACACTACTGAATTACTGCATTTATCCACTTAAAAGGAAATTAAGTACCAAATAATGCATAATTATATAAAAGTAGGCAAAATATATGTGATAAATGAATAATCAAGTGATGTGGGAATAAATCTTTCAAAGAGTTATACCGCAAGGTATAACTAACTACTAATGGAGTTAGTACTGCAGAAACTTACTATAGTACTGCCAAGTTAGTTAATACTGCTTAGAAGGACTAAGATATACAAACTCTACATCAAACTCTTTCTTTTTCTTTTCTGACACTATTCTAACATAAACATAAACATAAGCAAGATGGCAGCCCGTACATATTTTTTTCTTTCTTTTTCTATTTTTTCGATTTTCTTTTTCTTTTTCTCTCTTTATTTTCTTTTCACTTTTTTTTCACTTTTTTCGTACACTTTTGACATGCTAAAACATAATAATACATGACTTGGGGTTTATAAACGCACCCCTACACTTGAGTTTTAGAACTCATAAATATAAACTAATCTAATGCCCGAATTGAAAGGATCAAAATAACATGGAGTGTATTAAGCACGTATGGGGGTAATGATTTGACTTCTTCCCCATTTCTATATAAAATAAAAACTACCATGAATCTCAATCATCCTAAAACTGTATACACTAATAAAAGACTCGACTTAGCAACCACGTACTCAAGTAATTAATTAACTGGGTTGACAAATATGATAACAATAATGTACTAAAAACGAGTACATACAAGGAAGGCTAAGGTGATTTTGGTGCAACATTTTGGTAAGGGTGTAATCAATGCTCTTCATTAATAATCCGGAATCCACTGGAAAATTACGATAATCGCGAAAAAGATAGTCTTAGAGGGGTGTACTAGGGGTATCTTGCACTAAAAATGAGTGATAGCAAGGGTGCGGGGATAGTTATATGATCGGGGAGACCATAATAACAAATACAGGTTTAAAACAAGGTTTATCCTAGTGCCTCTTATCATTTAGCAAATCCTAATCACGAGAATGCGATCTCACTAAGCAGTCTCGGGATGCATAATATACTACCGGTACACTCTCATATAATTTTAACCGATACCAATGCTTCAGAAAAAGCGACAAAACCACATATGCATGATCAAATCCATGAATGCGACACATATGATTGCTCATTCCTTAACTCGAGCAACCTAAAGGTAAAATTATCTTAAGCACCAAAGATGGGTGCTTGAATTCCTAAAGATCTATGGGCGAACCTCACATTTTTAGGGTGAATTTTTTTGAGTGGTAGGGTTTTTGCGCTAGTCATATAATTCCTATCCATGAGACGCTAATAATACTAAGTTTTCATAGGTATGTGCCATAAAAAATTTAAATTTGGGTTAAAATTACCGTCTACGCTACGTTCCAGTATATTACTCATCATTTTAAGGATAAAGCAAAGGCTAATGAAGAAATAGTTTCTATGGCTTTATTTTCCCCTACACTTATTTTGAACATTGTCCCCAATGTTCTTTAAACTACCCGTAAAACGAATAAAGGGAAAAAGAAACTAGTACTCCCCTGATTTTGCTTAATAAATGGAGAAGAAATAAATGATCCCGGCTAAATTGTCATCCAAGAATCTTCCTCATGAAACTCCTAAGAACTCACGGGCTTCTCCTTATCAAATGTAACCTGCAAATCAAAGACAAGAAACAACTACACCTGGCGTAAAATCATCGGGATAATAATATACAACGTAATTGTTTAGGGTTTTGACACAATGAAAGCAATAAAGATAGGATGAATGTGCTAATATAATCATGGTTTTATTCAAGTGTTAGAAAAATTACAAATTCTGGAAATTATACAAAACTAATTTTCAAGAATTAAAAAATACGAATTTTACTGTAGCTAGAGACGCGACGCCCTCAAGATAAATCCTGACGTCGTCTCCAGCATCTGTAAAAAAAATTCTTTCTTGGAAACATTTCTGCACGCAAATCCTATCAGTTATTTCTTGAAAAATTACCGCATAAACAACACAAATAAATAACACAATTATATGACTCTAAACAGACACATAAGACGCGGATTAATCTAAACTATTTATTCAATATGCTTGAAATAGTTCTTAGAAACCGGATATTTTCTTTTACAATTTGATGTAAAATACCTTTGATCGAAGTTAAAGACAAAACAAAGCATGATCACATAATTCAAACATATAAAAATAAACGTTAAAGAATTAAAACACACATGACACTCCTAAAATGCATGAAAAAAAAGTTAAATAAATGAATTATGCTCGGGTTGCCTCTCGAGAAGCGCTTGTTTTTGTTTGAGTCTCGAGCCTGACTCTACCCCTATTTAATAGATAAAGGGGAGAGTTTTCCTACACTTAAGGTCAAGTGCGAGTGATAGTAACGGTACACACCATTGTGGTAAGAAAGAGCCTTATGTTGAAAAAGTGGTTGTTGAAATATATGCTTTAAATGGTGTGACTTTAATCCTAACCTTCTCTATTTCTTTTAGCCTAACGGGTAAATTGAGTCCTCTTTCTAAAAAAGAAACTACTTTAGGTTCTAATTCCTAATCGTTTTCTATCATCTCCAAATTCAAAAAATTAGCACCTAGGGATCCACTTTGTCCTAATAAACCTAGTTTAAATCCATAATGTTTCTTAGGATCATCAATGAATGGGTGATAATAGCAATATGCATCCTTAGGGTAGAAGGATGCCACATGAGGTGAAGGTGGTGTATGAATGGTCAAGGGTTTTACTACCTTCATCCTAAAACTATCCAAACTATGTGGTTTGATGGGTGGTTCGGGGCCTCTTTCGTAACCTAGACTTACTTCTACGAATGGGCAATTAGGTTTGGTTCATCAAAAGTAGGAACTTTCCTATAACTAAGAGGAATGTCATGATTACAACTATTCAAGCCTACATCCTTTAGTTGTGTTTGGTCTAAAGGTTCTACCTCCACTGGGGTTCCTAAAGTCTCTTCTACTTCTTTCGGGTAAGTCACGAGCGGTGTGTATTCCTCGAATGATGGGAGGACTTGTGGGGTACTTTGTGGGCATGTATTTCCTACCTCATTATTCATCATACCTAGACTACTTATAGGCTCATAATATGCATCAGTAAAATCTAACCATGACATGCACCTAGGTATCTTAACCATAACAATCTCACATTCTAAATCCTCCATATATGTTCTCTTAGGTTGTGACTTAGGCCATTCTATCATGTCATCCAACTTACGGTCATTGCTAGGGAGCTCTTCTCAAAAGATTGATGCATTTGGTCACTTTTCCTAAGGGCATCTTCATAGATGGCATTCTTCTAACATTGATAAATTCTCAAAGGAGGTTCATTGGGGGAATATCTTAAGGTTTTAGCTAACTAACTAAATTTAGCTAAATCAGAATAACTATAACTATACATTTTAAATGACAACTTTATTTACAATATAAACAAGAGGGTTTTTACGAACAAATGGAATGTCACACCCCGACAATGGCCGAAACTCAGGACCGAAACATAATGATCAATCATAACACAAGATACAAAATAGAGAAAACTACAATGCATAAACTTCAAGTGTTATGAAGACCATCAACCTCGAACAACCTCGAGTGATGTCCCAAATCACTATCAAAATCCACAATCTCTTACAATTATTCAAAAGCCCACACATGGGTCCATAATCCAAACTTAAACCAAAACTTCCGAATACTAAAGCCAAATAAAATAAAAAAGCAAGACTTCACATGAAAATCCACTCGGGATACTTCTAAGTCTGCCACCAAATAAATCACCAACTATTCCCCTTTTACTTCACCTGAAAATGATACTCGAAAACGTCAACAATATTGTTGGCGAGCTCGTAGGTTTGACCTTAAACCCAAAAGTTGTGCCAATATTTCAACAGTGGACAATAGTGCTATATGACAGTGAATATATGCAAACAACCCATAGCATCACCGCTAATCAATAACCATATGTCACTTACGCACCTAAAGAGCCTACTAGCTGGAGCACTAAAATTAGGGCAGGACCACACACAAACTAGGGTAGGCGTACCCATCCGCTCAAATAACTACACAAATACTGGGTAGGCGTACCCTTCCGATCCAAACAATCATGCAACACATAATATTCACATAGCAGTGATAAGCACATAACTTGTCCCAAAAACAAAACCACATTTCGTACAATTAATTCAAAACGGTTCAAAACACATTTGAGTATCATTTTCCCCCAACGGAAAAATAGTAAAAAATGGGGCTACGAGAACTCACCTCAAGCAAGTCTTTAGCAACCAAATCTCAATCACACAAGCAAATGCAATGACGCCCGCACACGACCTAGTCCAGTTAATGTCCCAATTTAATCATCCCATTCCAAAACACTCTTCACGTTTGATGCATAGAGTTTAGACGCGTTGTATAATTACTCATAACAATTTAGTAGTGTGATGGTTGACGACATACCCCAACAATCATATCAATCCCATTACTCAATAATACATACTTATACTATTTAAAGTAAATAGATAAGTAATATACGTAAATATTTATAATTAATAATTATAAATATATCTCGGTAAGTCCATTCGGTAACCTTAGTCACCGTGAAAACAATCATATTAGAGTTAAAAATGAAACGTTTACTCATAGTAAACATATTCGAGAAGTTTCGAGAAAAATTATATTTTTTGTCTTTTAGTGAATTTATTAAATAAATAAAATATTTAAATAATATTTTATTATTTAAAATCAAAAATCATGTTTTTAGAAAAATTTCTAAGTATAAACTTTTTACAAAATTTCGACATGACCCGTACGCTCATACAACGTTTTCCAAGGTTTCAAACCTTATTTTTCAATACTTTTCATAAATTCGACACTTTTCGACAAAACTCCAAAATCTCAATCTTTAACGTTTACTAAAATGTTTTTCCTAAAATATCATTTAATATCACTTCGTAATTACATTTTCACTTTCAAAAGTCCGTCAAAACTCTCATAATGACTAAATATCGCTTATGTGGCTTTAAGGCCCAACAAGGGTCCATTAAGATATTTATAAGTCCAAAACCAAGGTCCATTTACATATATAAGCATATACTAATAAGTAGAGAATAATCCGGACCACAATAAGCCCATCCATTAAGCCACGGCTTAAATAGACTTATTGGGCCGTGAGTCCATAAGCTCTAAATACGTATATTAAGCTTGAAAATAAGCTAATAAGTTACGTATCGTATTTAGTTACTACCATAAGCCTAAAAAATAGTCCACAAACATATGCCATAACACAAAATAGTCAAAATCACTTTCCTAGTGATTTTGGAAAAGTCACGTGGCATATAAGCCCAAAATAAGCCAAGAAATAGCTTAAAAATAAGCCCGAATAAGCTACACAAGCTACTATAAAAAGTAAGCTATCTAGCAACATATATTATTCAACCATCACGACCACAACATCAAAACTACAAAAATCCCCTTTTTCCCATTTATAACCCGCGAACCAAACACAACCTTTTTTATACGTTTCGTTTCCAAAAATCAATTTTAACGACGATCAACTTGTACAACTAACATCTATGCATCAAAATACACCCAAAAGGACAAACGAAATTTAAATTTGAAAACTTATAAGAAAATCTTCAAAAATGTAGATTTTGACACGAACCGGACAACTCAAACGTTGTTTAAATGAATACCCGAACACTAGAATCAACCCAATATATCACCAATCTTTATGTTTTTGATCAATATTCAAAAATTATAAGAGTGTGTGTGTGGCTTAGTTCGGACGCCAAGAAGGAGAGAAAGAGGAGATATTTTTCTTTTGAAAAGTGAAAGGATTATGAGAAATGATAGATAGGAAAGCATCTTATGTACCAACTTGGACAAGATTAGCTAAAATTAAGCCACCATGTCTCCTCTCTTGCTTATAACCGGCCATGGGATCCTATGGGGTCTCGGGCCTTTCTTTTCGTGTCGAGATCACTTAAATACTCGTAAAACTCAACCGTAAAATTTACCCCAAAGTTAATTGCATTTTTATTCACCTTAAAAATACTTTTCCATTAACATAGAGTATTTACATGACATATTTACACTTTAAACCCTTCAAAACTCATTTGGACATTAACGGATGTGTCAGACATGTTTTTTTGGCATTTCTCAAAATTCACGGGTTAAACCACCAGGAATACAAATAACACAATAATACCTTTCAAAAGGGATTATTAATCACAATAAACCATAATTCACCATAATTCTCATAAAAATCATCACCGTCAACATGGTACAAAATCTGAATAAACTGATAAAAGTCAAATATTCAAAGGACTATAAATAAAATATTCAGAACACAAAAAGGGCAAAGGTTACATTCTACCCCCTTAAAAGAATTTCGTCCCTGAAATTCAACTACTATCATCACTAAACAAATGCGGGTACTTCAATTTCATCTGATCTTCACGTTCCCACGTGAATTCAGGGCCATGTTTCAAATTTCACCGAACCTTGACGATGGCAATCCTACTACGCTTTAGCTTCTTAAACTCTCTTTCCAAAATTTCCACCCACAAATTTCAACTTAGCATCAACTCGAATCTTATCCAAAGTCACTTGTAGTGTTGGATCAGCCAAACACTTCTTAAGGATTGACACGTGGAACGTGTCATGAACACCATTCAACTCCTCAAGCAAATATAACCGATAGGCCACAGGGCCTACCTTTTTAATAATCTCAAAAGGTCTAAAAAATCTAGGTGCTAACTTCCCTTTCTTCCCAAAGCGTACTACACCTTTCCAAGGAGACACTTTGAGCAAGACATAGTCACCTACACTAAACTCTAGAGGCTTCCTCCTCTTATCAGCATAACTTTTCTGGCGATCACGCGCAACCTTATGTCTATCCTTAACCTACGAGATCTTTTCAGTAGTATCTTGCACTAACTCAGGTCCTATCAACTGACCTTCTCCAACCTTAGCCCACATAATTGGCGAACGACACTTTCTACCATACAATGCCTCAAACGGAGCACATCTCACACTAGAATGATAACCATTGTTATACGAAAACTCAACCAACAGAATATGAACATCCAAACTTCCTCCGAAGTCCAGGACGTACGCTCTAAGCATGTCTTCCAAAGTCTGAATAGTACGCTCACTCTGACCATCAGTCTAAGGGTGGTAAGCCGTAATCATGTTTAAACAGGTTCCTAATGCCTCTTGCATTGATTGTCAAAACCTTGATGTGAAACGACTATCACGATCTGATATGATCGAGATCGACACACTATGTCTAGCAACTATCTCATTCAAATACAATCTAGCCAATCTATCCATCTTATAATCATCAAGCATAGGTAGAAAATGAGCAAATTTAGTCAACCGGTCCACAATAACCCAGATTGTGTCATGCCCACTACTAGTCCTAAGCAACTTAGTCACAAAATCCATAGCTATTCCTTCCCATTTCCATACGGGAATTTCAGGTTGCTGGAGCAAGCCAGATGGCCTTTGATGCTCAGCCTTAACCTTCAGACAAGTCGAACACTTATTAACATACTCAGCTATGTCCTTTTTCATTCCAGGTCACCAATACCTATCTTTTAAATCATAATACATTTTATCAGCTCCTGGGTGTACAAAGTACTTCTACTTATGGGCTTCATCCATTATCAGGGTTCTTACCTCGCCCTTCAAAGGTACTTATATTCGATCCAGGTAGTACAAAGTCCCATCACTTCTCTGTTCTATCATCTCATCCAAAGCTTTCTGCAATCCTGCAAACTCATCCACAACCTCCTTCTTAGCCATCAGTGTCCTATCCTTGATACTCGACTGAAGGGTCATATTCATAGCTCTAACTCTCTTAGGCTTTACTCTTTCCTTCATACTTAGGGCATCAACCACCACATTCGCCTTACCAGGATGGTAGCGAATTTTACAGTCATAATCACTAAACAACTCTATCCAGCGACGCTGTCGCATATTTAACTCTTTCTGACTAAAGATATGTTGAAGACTCTTATGATTCGTATAGATGACACTCTTTGTCCCATACAGATAATGTCTCCAGATCTTAAGTGCAAACACGACCGCACCCAACTCCAAATCATGGGTAGTATAATTCTTCTCATGAATTTTCAACTGCCTAGACGCATAGGCTATCACTTTACCTCTTTGCATTAACACACAACCTAGTCCTATTCCAGATGCATCACAATATACCACAAAGTCTTCTGGTCCATCGAGGAGAGCTAGAACAGGCGCATTACACAACTTATCCTTCAAGGTTTGAAATGCCAATTCCTGTTCCTCACCCTAATTGAAAATCTTACACTTTTGAGTCAAGATAGTAAAAGACTTAGCTATCTTAGAAAAGTTCTCAATGAACCTACGGTAATATCTAGCCAATCCTAAGAATGAACAAACCTCAGTCGAAGTTCTAGGGGCTTTCCAATTCTTAACAGCTTCAATCTTACTAGGGTCTGCATGAATTCCATTACCATTTATCACATACCCAAGAAACTACACTTCTCTTAGCTAGAATTCATACTTAGAAAACTTAGCATACAGTTTCTCCTTTTTGAGCAGTCCCAAGACTAACCTTAAGTGTTATGCATGCTCCTCTCGAGTCTTAGAGTAGATTAAGATATCGTCTATAAACATTATCACAAACTTATCAAGATAAGGCCTACAAACTCTATTCATCAAATCCATAAATACCATTGGTGCGTTAGTCAGACCAAAGGGCATTACTGTAAACTTGAACTGTCCATGACGAGTTCTAAACGCAATCTTTGGAATGTCATCCTCATGTACTCTCAGCTGATGGTATCCAGACCTAAGATCTATCTTTGAGAAAAACTGCGACCCTTGTAATTGATCAAATAGATCATCAATTCTAAGAAGTGGATAACGATTCTTAACAGTCAACTTGTTCAATTCTCTATAGTCAATACACATTCTAAAAGAACCATCCTTTTTCTTAACGAACAATATCGGCGCTCGCCAAGGCGACGAACTTGGTCGAATGAAACCTTTGTCTTGGAGTTCCTTGAGTTGTCCCGACAACTCCTCCAACTCAGAAGGTGCCAAACGATAGGGAGACTTTGCTACCGACGTTGCTCTAGGGATTAACTCAATTCAAAACTCAATTTTCCGAATAGGCGTTAATCCAGATAGGTCATCTGGGAATACCTCAGGAAAATCTCTAACCACAATAATCTCTTCTTATTTCTTATCACCAGCGTTAGCACCCATCAAAAAACTTGCTTTCTCTTCCGGTCTCTCTCCTAATACTCTAAGCACCTTGCCATCCGGTAGTGGTATCCTCACTACTTTCTCATGACAAATTATTTCAGCCTTATAATTAGACACCAGTCCATACTATAACACATCAAAACTCCAATGCCCAAAAGTATCAAATCGAGGTCAATTACAGAACCTCGATTTTCGAGTTGCAACCCTGAATAACCTTAATCAATCTAAGTACTGCCCGCTAGCTATCTCAATCTCATATTTGGAACCTAATTCGTTGGGCTCTAAGCCTAACTGAGGTATGAAAGTAGTGGAAACAAAACTATAGTCGGCGCCAGAGTCAAATAAGGTAGTGGCAAAATGATTGTTCAAAGTAAACATACCTGTCACAATGTTCGGATCCTGGCGAGCTTCCTCTGCTCCCAACATGAATGCCCTACCCCTAGCCTGGTTCCCTTGGTTTCCACGACCCTGACCCCCGTTATTAGCAGCAACTTGGTTTGGACGATTTTCTTCTGGTCCTTGTGCCCTATTCAATCTAGGACAAGCTGACCTGACATGGTCGGTACTACCACACTCATAACATGCCCTAACAGTTGGGTTTCTAGCATTGACAGGATTCACATTCCTCGGCACGCCTCTACAATCCTTTGCCAAATGACCTGGGCGGTTACAGTTGAAGCATGTGCGACAAGGCCCTTTGGGTGCATGGTAGGAGTTGCAGGTGGTACACTTGGGCCAAGTACCCATATTCTCTCTTCCTACAGGGTTTACAGTAGTAGCAAAAGCATTCCCAGTCCTAGTCCTCTTATTATCATCCCTACCATTCTTATCCTTGCTAGGTTCCCCCACATTTCCTCTTTTCTCAACCTTCTTAATTGATCCATTTCTCACAGCCTCATCGGTCAGTGCACCAGAAATCTGCACAGCCTTCTGTATAGTCTTTGGCTCCGTTGCTGCCACCATCCCACGGATCTGTGGAGCAAGGCCATACACATACCTCTTAATCATCCTACTCTCTGGAGTTACCAAATGTGGAACTAACCTAGCCAACTCATGAAACCTATCAGTATACGCAGCATGGCCAGCCCCGACCATGGCGTGATTCCACAACTCAGATTCCAACTTTTGCATCTCATGACTAGGACAAAACTCTTGTATCATCATAAACTTAAAGTCATTCCATGACATACTAACAGCAACTTCCCGGCTTAGCGTGCGGATCTGAGAGTTCCACCACGTTAAAGCCTTACCCACAAATAAACCAGCAGTGTATTTCACTTTTTGGTCAATACTACAACCACTCATATCCTGCACGGACTCCATTTTCTCAATCCATCGAGTAAGAACTACAGCACCTCCCTTACCATCATATTCCTTAGGGTTACAAGCTAAGAACTCCTTATATGAACAACCTACCTGGTTGCCATTTACTATCACATTCCCAATGTTCTCCTGAACGTTCTCATTAACCACATTACCATTCTGATTTCTAACATTTCCTTGGTTACCAACCTGAGCTAAGATGGCGGGTAAGAGGTTTTGCAATTATTGGGCAATGATCGTCAAGAAGTAGGGTGCTCCTCCCACACCCCCATTGACTCCCTTTACATTCCCATTGACTCCCTCTACGCCTCCATTAGCTCCCACCCCTTGGTCATTCCCTTGACCATTCAATTCGTCAACACGCTCATCATTACCTTCAACACTTTGGTCACTTCCTTGACCCTCAGGTTCACCAGTTAGTTCAACATTCCTCCTCCTAGGCTCTCACACTCTTCTACCTTCACTACCAACTCGTCTACCCTTTCCCCCTCCTCGTGATGCGGCAACAGGTCGGCCAGCACTTCGGGTCATCACCCTTGGCGGCATTATCTATACGAGGGAGAACATGGGCAACGTTAGGTAGGTGGGAAGAATAACATATATATAGAATATCTTACTATATATATACTTATACACATAATACCTCCTTATGGTGTCAACATCAATTTGTGTGAACAGTATTACCAAGTAAGAGTAAGCTGTGATACTTTTAAACCTACGTTGGCCACCGTATTTATATCTGCATCCTTTCCCAATCGTACTCAGTATTAAGCTCACACATTTCAATGACTGACATAACTAAAGCACCAAACCGCGATCACGCGAAAGCGGAACACCGCGCACATAGATCCTATACGCAACTAAATGACGGATCTTAGGTTATAGTCTAGGCCAACCCACCAAGTTCTCTATAACCTTGGCTCTGATTACCAATCTGTCACACCCTGACAATGGAGGAAACTCGGGAGCGCAACATAATGATCAATCATAACATAAGATACAAAATAGAGAAAACTACAATGCATAAACTTCAAGTGTTACGAAGACCATCAACCTCGAATAACCTCGAGTGATGTCTCAAATCACTATCAAAATTCACAATCTCTCACAATTATTCAAAAGCCCACACAGGGGTCCATAATCTAAAGTTAAACCAAATTTTTTGAATACTAAAGCCAAATAAAATAAACAAGCAAGACTTCACATGAAAATCCACTCGAGATACTTCTAAGTCTACTACCACATAAATCACCAACTATTCCCCTTTCACTTCACCTAAAAATGATACTAAAAAACGTCAACAATATTGTTGGTGAGCTCGTAGGTTTGACTTTAAATCCAAAAGTTGTGCCAATATTTCAATAGTGGACAATAGTGCTATATGACAGTGAATATATGCAAACAACCCATAGCATCACTGCTAATCAATTACCATATGCCACTTACGCATCTAAAGGGTCTACCAGCTGGAGCACTAAAATTAGGGCAGGACCACACACAAACTAGGGTAGGCGTACCCATCTGCTCCAATAACTACACAATACTAGGTAGGCGTACCCATCCGATCCAAACAATCATGCAAATACTGGGTAGGCGTACCCCTCCGATCCAAACAATCATGCAACACATAATATTCACATAGCAATCATAAGCACATAACTTGTCCCAAAAACAAAACCACATTTTGCACAGTTCAATTCAAAACAGTTTAAAACACATTTGAGTATCATTTTCCCCTAACAGAAAAATAATAAAAATGGGGCTACGAGAACTCACCTCAAGCAAGTCTTTAGCAACTAAATCTCAATCACACAAGCAAATGCAACGACGCCCGCACACGACCTAGTCCAGTTAATGTCCCAATTTATCATCAATTTCCAAAACAATCTTCACGTTTAATGCATAGAGTTTAAACGCGTTGTACAATTACTCATAACAATTTAGTGGTGTGATGGTTGACGACATACCCCAACAATCATATCAATTCCATTACTCAATAATACTTATACTATTTAAAGTAAATAGATAAGTAATATACGTAAATATTTATAATTAATAATTATAAATATATCTCGGTAAGTCTATTCGGTAACCTTAGTCACCATGAAAACAATCATATTAGAGTTGAAAATGAAACGTTTACTCATAGTAAACATATTCGATAAGTTTCGAGAAAAATTATATTTTTTTGTCTTTTAGTGAATTTATAAAATAAATAAAATAATTAAATACTAATTTATTATCTAAAATAAAAAATCAGGTTTTTAGGAAAATTTCTAAGTATAACCTTTTTACGAAATTTTGACATGACCCGTACGCTCATACAACGTTTTCTAAGGTTTCAAACCTTATTTTTCAATACTTTTCATAAATTCGACACTTTTCGACAAAACTCTAAAATCTCAATCTTTAACGTTTACTAAAATGTTTTTCCCAAAATATCGTTCAATATCACTTCGTAATTACATTTTCACTTTCAAAAGTCCGTCAAAACTCTCATAATGACTAAATATCGCATATTGGGATTTAAGGCTCAACAAGGGTCCATTAAGATATTTATAAGTTCAAAATACGATCCAAGTCTAAAACCAAGGTCCATTTACATATATAAGCATATACTAATAAGTAGAGAATAATCCGGACCACAATAAGCCCCTCCATTAAGCCACGACTTAAATAGACTTATTGGGCCGTGAGTCCATAAGCTCCAAAATACGTATATTAAGCTTGAAAATAAGCTAATAAGCTACTTATCGTATTTGGTTAGTACCATAAGCCTCAAAAATAGTCCACAAACATACGCCATAACATAAAATAGTCAAAATCACGTGGCATATAAGCCCAAAATAAGCCAAGAAATAGCTTAAAAATAAGCCCGAATAAGCTATACAAACTATTATAAAAAATAAGCTATCTAGCAACATATATTATTCAACCATCACGACCACATCATCAAAACTACAAAAATCCCCTTTTTTTCCTTTTTTTAACCCACAAACCAAACACAACCTTTTTTATCCGTTTGTTTCCAAAAATCGATTTTCACGACGATCAACTTGTACAACAAACATCTATGCATCAAAATACACCCAAAAGGACAAACGAAATTTAAATTTGAAAACTTACAAGAAAATCTTCAAAAATGTTGATTTCAACACGAACCGGACAACCCAAACGTTGTTTAAATAAATACCCAAACACTAGAATCAACCCAATATATCACCAATCTTCATGTTTTTGATCAAAATTCAAAAATTATAAGAGTGTGTGTGGCTTAGTTCGGATACCAAGAGGGAGCGAAAGAGGAGATATTTTTCTTTTGAAAAGTGAAATGATTATGAGAAATGATAGATAGGAAAGCATCTTATGTACTAACTTGGACAAGATTAGCTGAAATTAAGCCACCATGTCCCCTCTCTTGCTTATACCCGGCCATGGGATCCTATGGGGTCTTGGGCCTTTCTTTTCGTGTCGAGATCACTTAAATACTCGTAAAACTCAACCGTAAAATTTACCCCAAAGTTAATTAGCATTTTTATTCACCTTAAAAATAATTTTCCATTAACCTAGAGTATTTACACGACATATTTACACTTTAAACCCTTCAAAACTCATTTGGACATTAACGGACGTGTCGGACTCGTTTTTCGTCATTTCTCAAAATTCACGGGTCAAACCACCCGGAATACAAATAACATAATAATACCTTCCAAAAGGGATTATTAATCACAAAACCATATATCACCATAATTCTCATAAAAATCATCACCGTCAACACGGTACAAAATCTGAATAAACTGACAAAAGTCAAATAGTCAAAGGACTATAAATGAAATATTCAGAACATAAAAAGGGCAAAGGTTACATGGAACGAAGAAAAGATAGACTACAAGAAAGCTAATGATAGAAATTAAAATTCTCATTTGATAGGAATCAAGTGAGTAGACCTAAGCTAATTTAAATTCGAAACCTAAGTATTCCCCGGCAATGGCGCCAAAAACTTCATGCGGTCGTTGTAAACACACCAGGTTTTACAACTCCCTGGGTGAAGTACCTAACCGTTGTAGTGTAGTATAGGCAAGACTCGAGGGTTGTTATCATTCTCTAGGGGAATAGGTTGGGAAGGTTTGAATTAGACATAACTAAGGTCTAAGGGGTTAAAAGAAGATTATTTTTGTGTTTTTATATTTTTAAGAAAGCAATTAAAATCTCTGGTTTAAAGGGGGTTTTAGTTTTAAGCTAATTAAACTAATAAATGAAATTAAATCTAAACTAATGTGGAAACTCGATAGGTAAATAAATGTGTTTACTTAATCACGCATGATCCTTAGTTTGCTTCTCCTAATTCTATTGCCCGTCACCCTTGTGATGCGATGTGTAAGTATTTCCTAAGTTGTGAACGAATTACACGAACCCGTCGTCTATGTAATATACCGTTAAGGCAACACATAAGTAAGGTAGTATGAAGACTATTACAAGGCCCCTAAGAGTACATTACATGCATTAAAACACTTAAAAGGTGATCAACCATAGATGGGTAAGGTAGTATAAAGACTGTTACCGATGGTATCCTTTCTACACAATTACGTTTCCCTAGACGTCTTTGCAAGCAATTAAGAAGCTAGTTTTCTAGAGCTTAACGCGCACACCCATCAACAAGAAGCAATATTAAAGGATCTACAATGTAATTCTCATGCAATCATAAGAAAACACTAATAGATCTAGCCTAGCATGTTAAAGAAAAGCAAAGAACAATAATTAATCAAACAACACATAGACATATTGAAAGATTAAAGGATAAAGAACTTCACTGATCCCAAACATGGAGTTAATGGTGATACAAGAGGGGTTTTAAACCCTAAAAATGGCCTAACTATTGATAATATTTGTACCCTAATAATGACTCCCGAGTTCCATACTTAAAACCCTAAAAACGAGTTTGTATATATAGAAAAGTGATCGCGACGGCGTCGCTTTGTAATCCCGACGCCGTCGCTTCGACGAATCTTCTAGGGTTTCACTATGTCGGCTAAGTCTTGACGCCGTCTCCAATTTCTTGACGCTGTCTCTTTGATGTTCCAACACCGTCACAAGTAATTATGACGCCGTCTCCATGGTCTGTGTGCCCTTTTCTTCTTCGACTTTGGTGTAGAGTTGTAATCTCGTCTGTTTCTTTCCCAAATGAGCCTAAGTCATGTGTATTTCCTCCAAATACCATCCAAGTGCTAAAAATAAAAAAAGAAATGATTAAGCACGTATTTGCATGATTTATGAGGTTAAATGACCCGAAAAGTGCATAAAATGAAACCTCATCAATTGTGGAAGTAAATTATCTCGAGAAGAGACACCCATTTCATCTGGGTAGGTGCCAATATACCTTTAGGAAGATTCACCCACGCTATTATGTTTTATTATATGTTTTGTTATTATGAGAATTATTATTATGTGAGTTATTATCGTGTGATGATACTGAATGCCATATATGCATGTCTTCTCGCTATTGTCCTACTTAAACTATATGCACGGCAAGTGGGTCTTTTACATAAACCTACGAGCTCACCAATATTATGTTGACCTTTTCGAGTATTCATTTTTAGGTAATCAATTCACTGTGCCTAAGTGATGTGCGGTTGTTGTAAACGCACTAGTTTTACAACTCCCTAGGAAGAGTACCTAATCGTTGCAGTGTAGTATATCTAGGACTCAGGGGTTGATATCGTTCTCTAGGGGAATATTGTGTGAAGGCTCGAACTAAACCTAACTAAGATCTGAAGGGTTAAAAGAAGATTATTTTTGTATTTTTATATTTTATAAAAAGCAAGTAAAATTCTGGTTTAAAAGGGGTGGTTTTGGTTTTAAACTAATTAAACTAAAATTAAATATAAACTAAATTGGTGAGAAATCATATGGTGAATAAACGTATTTACTTAATCATGCATTACTCCTTAGTTTGCTTCTCCTAATCCTATTTCTTTGTCACACTGGTGATGATCAGTGTAAATATTTCCTAAGTCATAAACGAATTACACGAACCCATTGTCTATGTAATATTCTGTTAAGGCAATACACAAGTAAGGTAGAATGAAGACTATTACAAGGCCCATGAGAGTACATTACATGCATTAAAATATTTAAGAGGTGATCATCCATAGATGGGTAAGGTAGTATGAAGACTGTTACTGATGGAATCCTTTCTACACAATCGCATTTCCCTAGACGTCTATGCTAATGTAATATTTTGTAGCCAGTTTTCTAAAGCCTAACGCGCACATTCATCACACGAAGCAATATTAAAAGGATCTACAAACTGAGTTTTCTACAATCATAAGTAAATACTAATAGATCTAGCCTAGCATGTTAAAAAGAAGCGAAGAACAATAATTAATCTAACAACACATAGACATATTAAATGAATAAAAGATAGAGGACTTCACTTGATTAAACATGAGTAATAGGAGGTTACAAAGGGTTTTGAGAACCCTAAAAATGACCTAAAAGCTGCTACAACTTGAACCCTAACTATAAAGTTCGTCTCCCAAAAGTTTCACACTTAAAACCCTAAAAACCAGTTTGTATATATATAAAATAGGCTGCGACGGCGTCGCTTTATACTCCTGACGCCATCGCTTCGCAGAATCTTCTAGGGTTTCTTTAAGTCGGTTAAGATTTAACACCCTCATAAAAGTCTTGATGCCGTCGCTTTGATGTTCTGACAGCGTTACAAGATTCCTGACGTCGTCTCCAGCCACTATACGCATTTTCTTCATCGACTTTGGTGTAGAGTTGTAATCTTGTCTGTTTCTTCCCCAAATAAGCCTAAGTCAAGTTTATTTCCTCTAAAAGCTTCCCAAATGCTAAAAACACAAAAACAAACGATTAAGCATGTATTTTAGGCATATTTTCATGATTTAGGGGGGTTAAATGACCCAAAAAAAGTGTATAAAATGCACCTCATCACTAAGAAATAATAAGACTATCCTCACTTGGCTTAGAGAGACTTAGGACGTAACCCCCATGGGTTACTTATTCCTAGTGTTTCTGCATTCTATCTTTATGTCTATGTTGTCTGTTTGACTTTATTGTACTTGTCCTGAGTTGTGGGAATTTTAAGACTATATGACTATGTTGTTGTGGTATTGACTATCCATGATACAAGTCTCCACTTGTGTCGGGAGTCATCATGACACGTTTATGCTTATCTTTCATTTAGTAAATTCTCTATTATTTTATATCAATGTGTTATGATGATCCTATCCGTAACACCTCGTGTTTTTGCCTTAGACGGGGTGTGTGACAGATTGGTATTAGAGCCATTGGTTATAGAGAACTAGGTGGTTTGCCCTAGACTATAATCTAGGAACCTTCATATAGCTTACATGATAGGACATACGTATGCGATTATGTGTATGCCTTGCTTTGCGAGTTATTAGTGCCTAAGTAAGACCTTTATATGCTACTTGATCATTCGCCTGTTAATATTAGCCTAAGTATGATATGAAGTGATGATGATAAAGACACATGGTATAATGGAATCCTAAAAACGCATGGCCAACGTTTTTACAAATAACATATTACGATGTGGAATTATCAAAATCAGGGATTATCTAATAGGGTAGATCAAAATAGAAAATAGGAACCTAGAACGCCGAATTCTAAAAACCCTCGAATTATCTCTCCGCGTATAGATAATGCCTCTAAGAATGACGACTCGTAGCACTAGCCGAAGTGGTGCAACACCAAAGGACAGAAGGACGGATGCTCGCAGAGGTAGGGGAGGCGGTCGAGGCAATGCTAACAACCAAAACATTGGTAAGAATGGTAACAACGACGGTATTGGCAACACTGGTAGGTATCTCGACATCGCTGTGATGATCGCTCAACAGCTTTAGGATTTTCTCCATACCATCGTCACGCAAATCAACAACGGAACTAATAACCAAGGAAATGGCAATGACGGGAGTGGGGAGAATAACGCCAATGGGGAAAACAACGAGAAAGGACGCGAGCATGGAAACCCTAGAGATGGCGGCAACAATAATGGAAACGGATGCTCGTATAGGGAATTTCTGGCATGTCAACCAAAGGAGTTCGATGGCAAGGGTGGCACGATAGCATATACTCGATGGGTGGAGAAGATGGAATTGGTGATCAACATGAGCAATTGTGCAATCTACTAGAGGGTGAAGTATGTTGCAGGCTCGTTATCTAGGAAGGCATTAACTTCATGGAACACGCAAGTTTAAGCCAAGGGAAGGACAACTGCTGTGGGCATGACATGACTTCAAAACACTGCTAATGGATGAGTATTGTCCTTACAATAAGATGCAGAGGCTGGAAAATGAGTTATGGAACCACACTATGGCGGGGGCTGGTCATATAGTTAGTCAAATCTTATAAGAAACATAAAAATGATAAAGATGCATTTTGTTTTAAGTTTATTTTAAAACATTTGATGAAACATATTTTATAATAAGAGATAATACTAACCTGACTCTTCTGGAGAATCATAATTTCAAGCCCCGTTCTTATATATAGTATAACTTCAGCTAGGAACATTTTAACGTGCAAAACATGTTATCACCTTGTGATATCCTTAAAACATATTGGAATAAGGGAAAACGTAAGACTTGTGATAATGGTAACAAGAATCACACATGAAACACAACGCGTTAAGGCACTAACCCTTCCATAACTAGAAGAACCAAATTTGGCGAGGGTTTGGTAATCCATACCACATGGCTTCTTTTTTGTGCAAGTGTTTCTTATATGTAAATTTGTGTCTAAATACGGTATGTTTATGTGATTGGTTTGGTCATCACTACTGCTGTTTGTTGGCTGGTTTGGTGAAAGGAGTAAATAATAATGTGACAGTGATGAGTTTGGTCACCATCACCTTGGTCTAAGAGGTTGCTAAAAAGTTAAACACAATAAAAGAAAGACAAAAGTTAATGGTACAAGATAAATCTATTGAACGATCTCATGTGACATCAAAACATATAAGATAACTAATTATATCCATTGCAAAAAAGAGTTAAAATTTTGCAAAGACCTTTGACTTAGCGGTATGTGAGCAACCTATTAATTTAAAGGTTGTTGATTTAAATTTCGGTATAGACATATGTGAAATAATGTTTGTAAGATAAGTAGTTAGAGTATAAAAATTATCGTTTAAATAAATTATATTCTTTTAGAACAAAATCCTTAATAAATTCAAATCCTTTAAACATGAAACACCAAAAATTTGGTGCACATGTAGTTCAATAATGACCTTTTCTATTATGTATCTTGTATCTCATTTGCATATAAATTTGAAAACATGTTAATTTTGTGTAACTTATTTTGGCTTTTCATGTAGATGTGAAGGCTAGACCATCAAATAATTCTAATGACAATAAAGTTTATGTAGTTTACGAGGTGAAAAGTAGAAAGAGGTATTTTTTATGACCACTAGAAATTAAAAAATATCCAAAGTCATTTAAAAACATAGGTTACTCAAATACGTACAAAACTTTCCAAGATAATTTTATAATGTAACAAACTACTTTGTATTTGTAAGAGTTATACCGTCATTTCGGTATAATTGAAGGTCAATGTTCTATAAAACTCACATTTTTGTAGAACGAGTGGTAACGTGCCCGCGCGTTGCGGCAGGGCTGATTTGTAGCTGATGTTTTTAAGAAGACCTAAAATATGCATTAAGAATATGTATATTCTTACATCAAGCAAAGATACCAAAAAAACTCAAAGAAATACTACTTTTATAACAAAAAACTACAGAAGATACTCCATATTTTGATGCATTTATTAATAGTTTCAACTGTCAATAATTGACCCGCCAAGATTGAGACTTGGTGAAACACACATTCAACACAACGCGTTAAGGCACTAACCCTAACTAGAAGAACCAGATTTGGTGAGGGTTTAGTCATATAGACCATGTGGATTTTTTTTGTGCAAGTGTTTTTTTATGTAAGTTTGTGTTCAAATGCGGTATGTTTATGTGATTGGTTTGGTCATCACTACGGGTGTTTGTTGGTTGGTTTGGTGAAAGGAGTAAACAATAATGTGACGGTGATGAGTTTGGTTACCATCACCTTGGTCTAAGAGGTTGTTAAAAAGTTAACCACAATAAAAGAAAGAAAAAAAGTAAATGGTACAAGATAGATCTATCAAACGAGCTCACTTAAAATTAAAATGTATAAGATAACTCCTTATATTCGTTGTAAAAAAGAATTAAAATTTAGCAAAAACCTTTGACTTAGCGTATTTGAGCAACCCTATAATTTAAAGGATTGATTAATCTCAAATATCGATAGAACACATATGTGAAATAATATATGTGAGATAAGTAAGTTTTTTTTTTTGTTTTTTTAGAAAGTGGGGGGGGTGTAAAGAATTGTCGTTTAAATAAATAATTCTTTTGAACAAAAACCTTAATAAATTCAACTCATTTAAACAGGAAAACACAAAAATATAGTGACTATGGAGTTCAATAGTGACCTTGTCATATTATGAGTATCTTTATCATTTGCATAGAAAGTTAGAATCATTTTATTTTTGTGTAACTTATTTTGGCTTTTCATGTGGATGTGAAAGCTAGGCCACCAAACAATTCTAATGACAATAAAGTTTATGTTGTTTACGAGTTGAAAAGTAAAAAAAAAGTAGGTATTCTTTTAAGGACCACTAGAAATTAAAAAATAACCAAAGTCATTTAAAAACATAGGTACTTAAATACGTACAAAACTTTCCAAGATAATTTCATAATGTAATAACTACTTTGTATTTGTAAGAGTTAGACCGTCATTTCGGTAGAATTGAAGGTCAATTTTCTATAAAATTCTCATTTTTGTAGGCAACGAGTAGGAACGTGCCCGCGCGTTACGGCATGCCTGATTTGTAGCTGATGTTTTTAAGAAGACCTAAAATATGCTTTAAGCATATGTATATTCTTACATCAAGCAAAGATATTGAAAAAAACTCAAAGAAAGACTACTTTTGTAACAAAAAACCACACAAGATACTTTTTGATGCATTTATTTATAGTTTCGACTGTCAAAATTGATTGGCCAAAACGTGTTAAGGCACTAACCCTTCCATAACTAGAAGAACCAGATTTGGTGAGGGTTTGGTCATCTAGACCACATGGCTTTTTTTGTGCAAGTGTTTTTTATGTAAGTTTGTGTTTAAATGCGGTATGATTATGTGATTGGTTTGGTCATCATTACATGGGTTTGTTGGTTGGTTTGGTGAAAGGATTAAATAATAATGTGACGGTGATGAGTTTGGTCATCATCACCTTGGTCTAAGAGGTTGATAAAAAGTTAACCATAATAAAAGAAAGAAAAAAAGTAAATGGTACAAGATAAATCTATCAAACAAGCTCACATGAAATCAAAATGTATATGATAACTCCTTATATCCAATGCAAAAAAGAGTTAAAATTTAGCAAAGACCATTGACTTAGCGGTATGTGAGCCACC
>BQNB010012250.1:0-22038 GCA_026074375.1 Tanacetum coccineum | reverse complement strand
ATTCTGCTAAAACTTATTCAATAAGTTTAAATCTATTCCTAAAATAGATTTACAGAAAACTGGAAAAATAAATGAACCCGAATCAACAACAAAAAGATACGCACGGAGGCGAGGTTTCGGAGCTGCATTCGTGTCTGCAGGTCATGCGGGCTCGCAAGAGTTCAGAAGCTTCGAACTCATTTTGGCCTAGAAATCCTGAAATCTGCACCCCCCTGCGCGCGCGTAGGTGTGGGAGCATAAACCAACAAAGGAATTTGAAGGTAAATATCACGATTTCTATATAAACATCTTCCTACTTTACACTTTGGGCGATGTGGGACATTTTCAGTTTTCCATATTTTGTGTTTCACGTGCCTCACTTTGAGACACGATATCTTATTCATATCAACTCCATTTTGGACATACTTTAGCTTGTTGCGTAGCTCTCTTTAAGGAAAACGCAAAACTACAAGCTAATATAAATATATAACATATACATATATTAAATAATGTCTAAAGTTTGCGAAAAATCATTTTCACAAATATTTTTCCAACAAAACACACACTCAAGACTCAGTAATCACGACTGAGTCTTGCAAATCAGTCATGTTAGACATGTGCTTGTAATTCTTGTTGGATTGTGTGAGTTGGACTAGCTCAATACAACTAGAAATATGTGAGCCTATTGGGGGCACACACGTTAAACACATAGATTGCATTTATGCTTCACGTAAATGTTTCTATTGTAAACCAAAAGGACCTAAAACGCCAAGATACGAATCCTATGGTGCCTAGTGTAGTATCCGGCCATAGATGATTCTAGAGAGGGTCTAGGTGAGTTGAATGTAGGTGATAAGGAGAAGAGAGGTGTTGTGATAAGGAGAAGAGTCTTATTCCAAGGCTTATCATGAGAAGGGTTTAAGGGTTATAACCCTCCCCCTTGCTCATTCACACGACACATAAAACATACAACTCTCTCAAATAAGTTGCTAATCATTTCTTCCTCACCTCTCCTTGATCCAGCCGAATTCCTTAAACCTAATTAGGGTTTATAAGGTTTTCAGTACACCTTATTCTTGGCTATTTGATTTTCGGTAGACGTCAAAGAGTTACAAGAAGTGTGGTTTGATCCCAAGTCTGATCCAGAAGGTGTAATACTTTGGTTTACTTGTTGTCAAGGCGCGACAACTGACAGAAACAAGCTAGGGTTTGTTTTGGAGATTTTCGCTTCATTCTGCCCATTTTTGGTTGAACCGAATTTGGTGGAAACCTTAGTTATCCATTCTAATTTTCGATACAGTTTCAAGGGTCTTGATTAGGTACTTAATTCAGGTGGTATTATGTTACGAAGGTTGTTTGGGATACACGTGAAGTAGGACTAGCACCCGGGCGCATTCGTTGGACGTGTTTGTGTGAGCACTCGTAGAGGTGACATCTTAGTCACTTTGTTTCATTAACATTTGATTCATCAAGAGGTTAGGTTTCTTTTCCCCTTTTGTATATTTATTGTGTGTTAATCATATGTACCAAACATGATCCATATCTGCTGCGTACTCGTAGTGTTAATGGTTAACAGGTTGTTAAATCCTAACAGTGGCATCACGAGCCAACTCATTTGGTGTTTTTATGGGTTACATACATAATTAAACACGCTAGGGCTGCATGAAATCTAGTTTATTTATTGTTTTATTGGAAAATTATGGAAACGACATGCAATCCTTGCCATAAATAATGAATAAACATCTAGAATCAACGCTAATGAAACTTGATAATAAGAATAGATTATAATTAAAAGTTAATTAAGCTGCCATGTTATTTTATTCTTGTTTTATCTCGGCCTTAAGACTCACGCAATCATGCTATATGATGGATGTGACGATCTAGGTACTTTAGCAGAAAAACTAGTGAGAGTCTTATGGTTCTCCATTTGGGGAAGACTCTTTTGAGAACTCGAGGCATTATATGATTACTGCTTTCAATACAAGAGTTTGTCTTCAATTATATTCCAATTTTCTGTCTGTTTTAATTGCTTATATATGCCATGTGATGCTCAATATTTGCAGATAGATTTTATAAAACCTTAAAACGGGCTAAATACTTATAGAAAAATTTAGATTAAACATGTCTACTATTACACACATAACCCGTACCCGTTTCGTGGGCCGGGTCATCCCATTTTTTTTTTTGAACGGCAAATGGAATTTTATTAAAAAAGGGCTAGAAAGAAACTAGCAGACGATATACACGCAAAAATCTTGTGAAGCTTTAGTTTTATATGCGCAGTATGGGGTTGAATTGATCTTTAATTTTCTCCCGCCCTACTACATGCTTCGGCATATGAGGGAATTATTGGAATTACTTGTGTTTCGGACTATAGTAGAGTAAATATAGGGTTTGATCAATTTGTAATCTCACCATATTGGCAACAATAAAACTAATGTTAACAAAAGGGTTTCTTAACATACAATATCATCATTAGTCAATTGGAAGTACGGCTCACCCATTATGGACAAACTATAAGAGAATTTTAAGGCGGGTTGAAGTAAGATTCTCCAAATGAAGTCAGGTTTTTAATACGCTTCGCGCTGACCTGTTTCTCCCTTTGTTAGTCCAAAATAGAGCTACCGAGAACATTTGACAAAATGATGTATATACTAAAAAGGTTAACAAAATGTTTTTCTTAACTTTGTGCTACAAGTTGTTTTGCATGCTTCTTGTACACGTTTTGTCACATTTATGTGTATACCCTTATATGAAGTTTTAAGTCTATGTCAGTCAAAACTAGAACACGTGCATTTGGCTTGACCTCTCTGGTCAGACCTCAGGGCCTTGCCAACCCATGGCGAATTTTTTCATAGGTCAGATCTATGTCAATTTTTGCACGTTCTTTTTTGGTGGACTTAAATCGAGTTACATGGTCAGACCTTGGACCCGAGGCATAAGATGAGACCTAATATGCTTTTGGACTGTTACTATAAGGCTTACTCAGTTGTCACTACTCTCATAAATCTAAGAGTTGCATTCCATGCAATTAACGCTCGTCGCTTACCTCTTGCCCCACTTGTTTACACGTTGGTCAGACCTTCTGTAATAAGTGAGAGGTCAAGTTGGATCTTAGTCTTATTAGTAATTAATTGGGTAGTTAATTCTTTTAAGAATTTAAATTATCGATAATACTAATATTTGAACTCTTTTCTAATTGTAGAGACAACCTGTCAGCTAACAATTCGTCTATCAAGGGGCTTCTTTGAGAAGCAAAAACTGTCTGACCCAACTTTATTGATTGGTATCGAAAACAAAGGATTGTACTATCAATTGAGGATAAGTTGAATTACCTAGAGCAGCCACTTCCTCATGCTCCTGTAGCACCTGCAGGTCAGCAAGTTGCTCCTGAAATCCTTGCAGCTCATACTGCTTAGGTTAAAGGATCAAAAGAGATTGCTGGACTATTGCTCATGACCATGGAGCCAGAGATCCAACAAAATCTGGAAAACCTCCATGCTAATGACATGCTAAAGGAGTTAAAAACTCTGTTTGCCCAGCAAGCAGAGCAGGAGCTTCTTCAGACTACGCGAGATTTTCACTCTTGCAAGCAGGAAGAGACGGGCAAAGTCATGTTAGCTCGTATGTTCTTAAAAATGAAGGCTATATGAAAATCTATGAGCGTTTGGGTACGCCGTGACATTTTGGCATTGCGTGGTCTGATCTTCTCGGTTCTACGCAAGGAATTTGATGGGTTTGTGCAGAATTACAATATGCATAGCCTGGGGAAGACAGTTAACGAGTTGCATGCTATGCTAAAGCTATATGAGCAAACTCTAATTATTATTTTGCCCAAACAACGCTCCTGCTCTGCATGCTATTCGAGCGGGTAAAGTCCAGAAAGGTAAAAAGCACAAAAAACCGCAACCCCAAATGGCTGCCAGGGGACAAAATCAAAGGAAATGGGAAAAATAAGCACGCTTATGCTCCCAAGCCTAAGATCCCCCTCCTTCACCCAAGAGGGAAGATCCCGCAAAGGACTCAATCTGTCATGAGTGTGGTGAGACAGGACACTGGAAGAGGAACTGTCCTCAGTACTTAGCCAAGTTGTTGAAGAGAAAAAGAACGCAGCCTCCGGAGTGGTGGTTCAGGTATCTTCACTTAAAAGCATCAATACTTTCCTTAATATGATCTCATAGACACTGGTTGTGGTACTCATATTTGTATACAACGCAGGGTCTAAGGGCAAGTAGAAACTGAAGACCGGCGGGTCTTACTTGTGGTGGGCAATGGTCAACGTGTGAAGCTCTGGAAGCAATTGGAATCTTTGATTTATCTCTTCCTAGCGGTAATTTGTTATTGTTTTGGAACAATTGTCATTTTTGCTCCTTCTATTACTAGAGGAGTAATTTCAGTTTCTCGTTTGTACGAAGATGCTTTTATTAACCGTTTCATGGATAATTCAATTTAAGTTTTTAGGAATAACATGGTTTATTTTAGTGCTGTCCCACGGGATGGTATTTTTGAAATTGAGTTGTATAATTCTTATTGCAATGGTTTGTTCATATATATCTGGTAAGCAAACAAAGAGCCAATCTAGGACTTGGACTCTGCTCTCTTGTTGCTTGTCGTCTTGGTACATTAGCGGAAACGCTTTTGAAAAGTTGCTAACACGTGGACTTCTCAATTCAACTGACCTTAGGGCTTTTGAAAAATGCATTCCTTGTATGTCAGGAAAAAAGGCAAGAAAACCTTACACACATCCGGATGTCATTCGTCCGATATGTCAAGTGTTTATTAAATTCACTTTATAAAATAACCCTTAGGTTTTCCATAATTACAAAACAGCCCCTGGGTTTATAAAATATATACTATTTTATATTTTAAACCCTTAAGTTTCCACTTGTACACATTTGGTCCTTTAACTTTACCAAATTACCCTTTAGGTCCTTATATGTCCCAATAGTCCCTAAAGTTTTAGAAATGACAAAACAGTCCCTCAACTTACAAAAATAGTGAGTTGACAGAATTGAACCCTTAAGTTTCAAAGTTTACACATTTAGTCCCTTAACTTGTAAAAATTGCATTTTAAGCCCGATTAAGTTCTAACAAGTGACAATTAGTTTTATTACTTTCAAATAAGCTATAGAAGCCGAGACTCTTATAAATAAGCTGGGATGAGCTTATTTATGCTTATTGGGCTTAACGAGCCTTATTAGGTCCGTTAAGGTCCAATAAGCTATTTAATGGTCCGAATGAAGTTTCACGAGTACATAAGCTCTCCTTAAGCTTATTAAAGACTGATAAGCTAAAAAATAAGCTCGGGGGAGCTTATTTGAGCTTATTCGAGCTTATTGGGCTCGTTAGCCCAATAACTCAACCCGAAAGTTTGTAAAAAAGGTTTCTTAGGTTATACAACTTATTTTCTAGAATCATTAAGCTTATTCGGGTCTGATTAATCTAGCTTAACTTTGTGGCTTATCCAATAAGAAAATAGGCCCCGGTAATGGGCTTTTGACCTCATTGCGAGCCCGATAAGGGTTATACATGTTTGGGCTTAATCCGTTTAGGTCCATTTACTTGTCTAAGGTTATAATAAGCCTTATAAGCTGGTTAAGCCTACAAATAAGCTGCAAAAGCTTATTTGTAGCTTATGGGCCTTGTTAGTTCATTATCATGAGCTAACAAGCCCAATGATGGTCTGGATTGGTTTTTGAATCATCCTAAGGGTCCATACTAGTATGAATAAGTTTGTAGGATTCTAAATGAGCTTATAAAGCTTATAAATAAGTTTGTGGTCTCATGGGTGGGCTTATTGGACCCATTTGGCCTCGTTCGTAGCTATTGGGCTAGAAGGGCCCAATTGGAGTTTAACTTATGCATGCTTTGTTATGTATAAGTTCACTAAGTTTTCCTAGTTCAATCAATAAGCTCGAATGACCTTATTAATAAGCCATGGTCTCTGTAGTTGGGCCTGTTGGGTCGTACGTGGGCTATTGGGCCCAATAGAGTCCAATTGGTTTATTTAGGTTCTCGTAGGGTTTAGTTAGGGTTTAATAAGCCTATAAGCCCTTGTTTAAGCCCCTTTAATCCCGAGACAAGCTAAACTACAAGCCATGCTTAACCCTTGGTGGCTTCGTGGTCCAACAGTGGACATATACGTTTATTGTGGGTGTATGTGTTTCGTGTTTTGTGGTCGATTACCATCTATTAGGACCGAATACTTTGAGATCATGTGTTTCTATTTTGGTTCGTTATAAACACATGAAGCGTTTAAATGAGGTTGTATACACTTTCCCAGTCACCACATCGTGTTTTCATTAAGTGTATTACGGTAAGTGATTATAAAAATAAAAAAAATTTTACTCAAGAAAATAGGGGTCTTTGGTCTGTGTTGGTGGTCCCAAGTTCTCCATTTAACGAAAACATTTTAAGTTCTTGTTGTTTTTAAGTCACGTTACATGTTTCCTTACATTTTAACACCACACAAGTCGTTATACGCAATAACATTGTGTATAACACGTCTATTTTTGCATTTAACATGCGTGACTCACGCTAAGCATCGCTTATTATATATATATATATATATATATATAGTATTATATATATATATTATATATATATATATATATATATATTATTATATATATACGTGACATGTAGGCTAGTTAACAAGGTAAACACGTATAATGCAAGTATAGTTCGTGTGTTATGGTTCGAATCGGATTACAAATGGTCTAGACATTGTTTCGAGTGTACGCGAGCTAAGTGACCAACCACGTATGCGAGACACAACCCAAATGATAAACCAAAGCTCCAAGCTTAGTATACACCCAACCCTTAGCTCGTATATTCCCTTGTGGCCTCGTTATAGAAACCCTAGCGCGTGTTGTGAGTTTAAATGAAATGAACGAATGTGTTTGTGTGCGGTTTGTGATCCGACACAAAGGAGAGGAAGTGTTTATCCTTTTTGAGAGTGTGTGAGTTTGTAAGAGTGTAAAATGGTAAGAGTGAGTGTGTATTTATAGGCAAACACTTAGTTACATGCTTCCTAGTTCATAAACAAACCTAATCTTGCCTAGGTTATGTGGTTTCATGATTTCTAGTTAACTTCACATGTGTTTTGGCTAATCTCCTCTTTATGTTACATCCTTAATTACCATATCTTGTACCAAGATTTACTTAGATCAATGAAATCTTATGATTTGTTATATATATCTATTTTTTATATATATATATATATATATATATATATATATATATATATATATATATATATATATGTTGTGTCGTGGATATCCAAGAGAGAAAGAGAGCAAAAGGTTATTATCCTTTGTGTAATAAGGTTAACTAGGGACAAATTGTACATGGTTTAATTAGGCAAGTGATGTACATGTACTTAGGGATCAAAAAGAGGATTTGTTAGCTAGTAAATCACAAGGGACAAATGGTTTGAGGGTTTTTCTTACCCACATTCGGACAACAAGGGTAAATAACACAAGAAATTAATAAACTTTGTGTTTAAGGATTTATAGTGGTTATTGGTTTGAGTCTAGGTAAGTCTAGGTATTTCCGAGGTGTGTCCAAATGTATTTTATTGCGAAACGTAAACCCTTTACGTGACCAATAGAAATAAAATACGCAAAGTTAATAATTATCTTCTTAATAATTATATATTACTTGGTCGATGTAAACCTTCATTTATTGGATGACCGTTTACATTAAATGATTACTTCTAGTCTACACGATTTAGCTTAAAAGTTAAATTAAAAGTAAACGCGTATTGGACCAAAATAAATAGTGACGAATAATAGGAATCGTGAAATGACCTGAAATTGAGAAATGTTACAGTTGAAGCGCATGCAAAATGTTCCTTATGCCTCGGTTGTGGGTTCTATTATGTATGCTGTGAGATGTACTCGCACCTAATATTAGTTCAGCATAAGAACATAACAGCCGATTCCAACAGAATCCAGGTGATCTTCACTGGACTACTGTTAAGAACATTCTAAAGTATCTCAGGAATACTAAAGATATGTTTCTAGTTTACGAAGGTGATCTAAAACGAGAGCTCAAGGTTTCTTGTTACACTGATGCTGGATATCTGACGGATGCTGATGACCTCAAGTCTCAGACTGGTTATGTGGTCGTTTTGAATTGGAGTGTGTTGTTGTTGGAAGGTGCCAAGCATAAGCATTTTCGATTCTTCATCTGCAAAAAGCTGAGTATGTTGCTGCCTTTGATGTTCTATGGAAGCCGTATTGGGCTAGGGAAATTCATTATGGGCTCGGTGTTGTTCCCACAATTAAAAAACCCATTAATATGTATTGTGATAATACTGGAGAAATCACTATAGCTAATGAATCTGGAATCACTAAAGGTGCTAGACATTTTTGTGCCAAAGTTCACTACCTTCGCGAAGTTATTGTATTTGGTGACATTTAGTTAGTAAAGTGTAGGATCGATTATTCCTTTATGAATCCACTGATTTACTGTAACTATGACGGAATCTTGTTGGCAGTAATTATGAAGAAACACAACAGTTTCTCAAAGATTTCTTTTTTAAACCTTCCCCTTTGAATCTGCACTAAATTGCAGCATTCCTAATACAATTCTTATTAATTCTCAACGTCAGTGTTTTTCTATGTTTTTTTTATTTCTTCTAATATCTTCCTAGAGATCCTTTTTTAAACTCATAAGGATAACCTCTTGTAGTTTGTACTGTCCTTGTTTATTATAACACGATTTGGATACTTTCACTATTAAACTCGTTTACAAGATTAAATGATAAAACAACCGTTTTAATCTTTATAGTTCCTATATCACACGGCATACTTCGTATCTTGATTGGCTATACTTTGTCTTTCTATTTAGCAAGTACTTTGATCTTTCACTTAGCAGTACTTTGAACTTTATTAACTTTTATTCCCAACATCCTCCCCTAACTTGAATTCTACTTGCTTGACTTCAAGTTTCTTGATCGTTGGTCTTCTTTGTTAAGCATCAGTCTGTCTTGTTATTTAAGCAGTACTTGCCTTCAATCTTTTAAGCTTCATCCTTTGAGCAGTATCTTGTACACAATCTGTTTGAGCATTTTGAAATCAAACCTCTTATCTTGAACATATACATTTTTCAATATATCTTTGTCTTTGCCTCAAAAGATTTGTTCTTCTTTCAAGCAAATGGTCTTTTCAGCAACATTGATTGGGATTGATGAAGCCTCTACAAGTAGCCATTCACTCTTGCTAGTCAGTTCTATGGTACCTTGATAAGGTAATAATCCATTGATGATACTGAAAATAACTTCAACTACTTGAACTTGAATCATAGTGTGTTGAGTACTATATGACTTTTGGTAAGTCATTACAAACCATAACGGATTGATTAGTCTTTACCTGTAAGGTTTGCTCAGGACTAGTCAAACTACTCAGTAATTATACATTTGCTGTGAGTTGAGGGGTCCATATAGTTGAGCAAACTATTAAAGCTATCAACGGATTTGAAGTTCTCTTTACCAAAAGCCGTTGCTTAGGAGTAGCCATTAATTCAGTGTCAGTATCCATGGTGTATTGATCACCCATACAATTTTTGGTAAATTGTCCAACCATCAAAGATTTGGGAGTGGTCTTTACCAAACAATGTTTGATTTGGACTAGTCAATTTTCTTATGTTATGTAAGACATGGTGTGAACTTGAATACCATTTGCTGTGTGGTGGGTTAACCAACCACTCAATCCCTTTAAAACAGTTTGACATTCAAATATCTGTGCCTTAAAATATTTTTGCTCAATCAAATTTCACCTATATTTCAAAAAAACTTTTTAATAGCAGTACCTTCACCAAGGTATGGTTTGTTTTACACTAGCAGTCTTTTAACTATAGTACGGCTTTGGTCACAGTTAAAGTTATGTTTATCAATGTCAGATATATAAAAATTTTTTGATAAAAATACCAGTTGTTTAAAGAATTGTCACCATTTGACAGTTGTCCACAAAAGGAACTGATGTATCAACGTGATGGCTGTCTCACTTCGTTTTTCAAACAGTCCTTTCCATGTTCCAGCATCCTTTCATCAATTCTCTTGATAGAGGATATCTTCTTTCAGCCAGGCTGTGGAATATTCGGTGCCATCTGCTATCTCTAGTGTGATGAACGCCTGAAGATTATGAACACCTCCATCTTATGATTTCCCATTCTTCTTGATCCTTCCAGAAGTCATCATCACTTGATTCAGCCGTCTCCCAAATAATGTTTAGATCACCCAGAAGCGACAAACCTAATCCGGTTGGAGGAATATGTTCATAATAGTCATCAACAACTCTATATAGGTGATATAAATCTTGTCTATCTAAGACATGCAGTATCTCCCATAAAGTATCAAAAGCCCTGAAGTGATTATTTGCTCTGTGAATGATGAGATACTCTCCATCAGGTGAATCAATAACTTGGAGTTCTGTAATCATGGAGATTCCTTCTAGTGACTCTTTATCTTGTGCATTCTTTTCAAAATCTACAACCCGAAGATAGTTTCTAAGCTCATCAATAGTCTCTGATCTCAACTTAGGCTTCTTTGATGGCTGTGCTTCAGTAATTGTAGCTTTCCTCTTCCTTGAGAGTGCTTTGTTACATCTTTTCCTTCAAAATCTCCACCTTTCATTCTCTGAATCATTGGAAAAAAAGTCTTTGATGAGTCTTTTAATAGATGCTTGAACTTTGTTCATACAACTCCTTCATTGTGGGGATACTTAAGTTTTTGCAAATTTTTGTCATCCTTGTCCTTTTAGGAAATCATCATTTGATTTTTCTTTCTTGTGCCAAGAGAAGTAGGTTTCCTCCAAAAGTAGTCTTTGGCTTGTTTTCTTAATTTTCAAACCTCTCTTCTTTTCCTCTTCTGGCATCCAATTCTGTTGAATTTTTTTAGAAACCTCCTCAGCAATTCGTCGTTTCAAGGCTCTGATTTGTTGAAGGGTTAATTTCTTCTTTTGAGGTTCTTCAACCTGTATCCCTTTGCCTTTATCTTTAGGGTCTAGTACGTGAAAGTATCAGTAGTACCTGTGTTGGTGATAGGTTGAGGATTGTATGGGACCAGATAGATCAAACCTCTTGGTCTAGAAATTGAGACAAGAACTTCAGCAGCATTATGTTGTTCTTCAGAGTCCATAACTTGAATTGGACGGAGTGGGCTTGAAGGACCTGCTTCATCATTCAAAGTTGAGGTCCTTGGTGTAATAGTACCATGTCAGCAGATATCTTTGACGTTGTATCAAATCTATTCTTCTGTTTCTCCATCTTTTCATTAGAAGCTTTCTTTCTCCTCAATATTAATTCTTCCAACGTCCCATACTTTTCCTTTTCCACATCAGGAGGAACAGCAGCATCTTGATCAGCTAGTAAGTATCTTCGCAAAATGATTGTTGTTGTATCTTCTTCTTGAAATTGTGCTCTTCAGGTACAAAATTTTCTTCACTCTTATTCCTCCCCAATTTGACTGAAGGCGTCCAACTTTCTTCTTTGGCTTCTTTTCTCTCGTCTTTTTGCTGCCTTAAGTTTTTGATTCTTACCCAAAGAGCTATTGATGTTTGACCACAGCTGGACAAATTTGGACAATTTTGAGACTGGGCTTTGTAGCTTGAGTATTTGTGTAGCTTGAGAAAGGGTTGCTTCTTGTGTCTCTCTTAAACTTCCTATTCAAAGCATATTATCTAAAAGTCCACTCTTTCATCCTCCAGATGTCTGAGACGCATCTGTGGGTAGTTAATATCATTGGGAGATTAGGATAGAAGCCAGCAGCATTGAGATTCAGCCGTTACCTTGGAAAGTCCAGCAGTCCTTTGTAGTTCAGCAGTCCCTTGAGAGTTAAACAGTATCTTGGATGGCACAAAAGCAAGTACCTATGTAACTGTAGCAGTACCCTTGTACAGAAGAGTATCCTTGTACTGAAGCAGTACTTGAGAAAGAACTGCACTTTGTGTGTATGAGCTTAGCACTTTTGAGTTGGAGTGTCCTTGAGCATCCCTTGCTGAACTTGCACCCTAGAACGAGGACTAGACTTCGTTCTTCCTCTGCGGCCAATGCTTTTGTGGTGACTACTTCTAACATAGATGAGTCAAGGGAGTTAATTTACAATGAGAACTTAGTGTTTTGCTTCCTCATGAATGTAAACACTTTAGAAGGAAGTTGAATACTGATGCATAAAATCTTGAGGTCTGTCTTATCCCCTCTAATGCTTGTTCAAAACAATTGAACGAACTCTACGGATACATCAAGAAAAGGGAGCCATTAAGTAGACAGTTACATTTGAAATATGTCCCTAGCTTCCATTCAATATCATCAAAGAAAAGTTGACACTTAATGATTGGTGGCCTAAACCTACTAGGGCAGAGGCGATGTTGGTCACCTAATTGACTCCCCATGTGGTTTCTCTTAGGACGTTAGGCACGTGAAGTAATACAATGGATCAAGTAATTCCACTGTGGGCTAAATAAAGGTTTAGAGAAGGGGAGTTGTGCTAAGTTACCCTCATAAGCCAATATCGCGGAGCGTATCCCAAATCACTTGACTAGGAAAGCAATCCAAGACATTTTCCATCGTCAAAATAGTAGGTCAGCTTGATGTTGATTCAGAGTTCAAATTTCTTGCCAGCTACTTTGGCATCGCGATTATGAGGGAAATCATTGATCAACTTTGTAGGAGTAGCTGTAGCCCATAAAATTGTTGAAGCCATGGACCAATAAGATCAGGATCAAGCCAACAGAGAGTATTTAATGGAGCAAGCAGTGAGAAAATCGAATGACTTGATAAAATCAGCATTCTGAGCCGTTTCTCCACACCGCATTTCTTGTTGTGCTTGTTACAGAAGCGATATGGTTGCCATTGGAAGTGAATTTGTTGTGCGTCGAAGGTTGGAAATTAAAAAGTTTATGAATGAAAGTATGTAAAGTGACGAGAAAAAATTGGCAATTCAGTGAGTATTTAATAGGTTGCGACGCTAACTAAGTAAGTTACCGTTGGAGATACGTTTTTAGCGCAAAAACGTACGTTTTGACCGTGACCGAGTTATGAACCTGTACTTTGTTGTCTATGACAGTACTTTCTAAGGCAAGCTTGTTACTTTGAGTTGAAGTTCTCAGCAATACTTTCAACACAAAAAGAAGTCCAACGCAAATATGTGCAACAAACAATCCTTCAACTTTGCTCAAACTATCTCTATTCAAATCTTCTAAACTTCTAAAAAATCATTCTATCCCTACCCCTCAAATGTAGCTAAAAGTGCCTTTCCAAAATCCAATCTAACCATAAAACAGTACGTTACTCGATCACCAGATTCTTATTTGTGGGGAAATTTTTTCCCCTCCTCCCCTCAAAGGATTGCTATGGGTTCATATCCCAATTTGTTACCACCAAAATTTAAACCTGCCTAATCACAAATGCCTTTGGTGAGTAAAATTGCTAATTGTCATCTGTATGAAAACCTTGACACATTAATGAGCCTTTGCTCATAACAATCTCGATTGATAGTGATGTCGTATACTGAATATGCTTGGTCTTTGAGTGAAAAACAGGATTCTTCACAATGCATATGGTACTCTCATTGTCTATATGGATTTCAGTGTTCATGAAGTTAAATCCAATATCAAGTGTTGATTTGCATACAAAGTACCTGAGCACAACAACTTGCAGCTGCTACATATTCTGCTTCTGTAGAGGAGATAGCCACAATTGTTTGTTTCTTGCATTGCCAAGAAACTAGTCTTCTGCCAAGATATTGACATCCTCCTGAAGTCGATCTTCTGTCTGTTTGTTCCCCTAGCATAGTCACTATCCGAAAAAAGCTTTCCAAATTAGGAAAGGAGAGTCTTTAGGATACCATTAAACCCATATTAGGTTGTGTTTAAAGATACCATAAAGATTCTTTTGACCAGGCATGTAGATGGAACTTTGGCGTTGACTTGTGAAATCTTGCACAAGACAAACTGCAAACCCAAAAAAAAAATTTTAGACAAACAGCAAACATTATGTCTGGTCTTGAAGCAGTTAAGTACATGAGACATCCAATCATAGACCTGTAAAGATGTACATCAACATCTTCACCTTCTTCATCTTTTCCTAAAGATTTATGAGCTTCAATAGGAGTAGATGCTGGCTTAATGGTTCTAAAGTCAAACTTGTTGAGAATGTCTTTCACATATTTGTCTTGACTTAGAAAAATACCACCATTAGATTGCTTGACTTGAAGCCCCAAAAAGAAAGTGAGTTCACCCATGGAACTCATCTTGAATTCCTTTTGCATAAGATCTTCAAAATCCTTCACCATAGAAGACTTGGTAGATCCAAAGATGATATCATCAACATATACCTGTACCAACATGATATCTCTTCTATCCTTCTTAATAAACAGAGTTTTATCAATAGCCCCTCTCCTATATCCATGCTTCAAAAGAAAAGTTGAAAGTCTTTCATACCATGCTCTTGGAGCTTGATGCAGGCCGTAAAGTGCCTTGACAACTCTGTAAACCTTGTTTGGATGAGCAGGATCTTCAAAACCTGGAGGCTGTTTGACATATACCTCTTCTGTGATGTTGCCATACAAAAATGCACTTTTGACATCCATCTGATAGACAGTAAAGCCCATGAAAGATGCAAATGCCAAAAAGAGTCTGATTGCTTCAATTCTGGCAACTGGTGCAAATACTTCATCATAATCCACACCTTCTTCTTGTCTGTACCCTTGTGCAACTAGGCGTGCTTTGTTCTTGATAATAGTACCCCGTTCATCTCTCTTGTTTCTAAAAACCCATTTAGTTCCAATCACCCTCTTGCCTTCTGGTAGGTCACATAACACCCATACCTCTTGTAGCTTGAATTGAAGCAGTTCTTCTTGCATCGCTTCAACCCAACTTTCATCTGCTAAGGCTTGAGAGACTTTCTTGGGTTCCTCTTGAGATAAGAAACAAGCAAACAAGCATGTTTGCTGATCTTTGTGGTTAGTTCTATTTTGCTTGTATATGAAAGACAGCAATGCTTGATGTTGATTTGAAGTACTGTCTTGAAGCTTTCTTCTTGTTTGAACCCCAGCAGTACTTTTGCCAATAATTTGACTTTGAGGATGAATCTTATGAATTCTAAGTGTGGGAGTAGAGGGAACATCAATGGTAGGATCCATGTTGTTGTAGTCAGCTACTCCGCCTTCCTCAGCATCAAAAGAGTTTGTAGAGAAAACACCATCTGTTGGAGTATCATCATCAGAATCTGTAGGTGTATTGCCAGTACTTTGAGGAGGTGTATTAGCAGTACTTAGAGTGAAAGTACTGTCAACATGTTCTTTTCCCTTTGCAATAGATATTCTCCTCTTTTCCTCTTCAAAAGCAATCCTTTGATCATCATTATGAGCTTTGGCAAGAGATTCTTGATGCATCAAACTTACAAGCTCATCATGTAAAGCTTGATCTTCAGAGGACAATTTAACTTCTTTTGCAGCAGTACGTTCCTCTGGAGGCATAGGCTGAGTGGTATGAACAATGAATTGCTGGTCATCTAAATCTTCAGCATCATCACAAGTTATTCCTTGTTCTTTTGAATCAGCATAGTTTTCTTTCCTGACAGGAATGTAATTCATGGATGGAGTTAAAAGGTCAAGATCAAACATCCAATCAGGACCTTTTCCCTTTTGATTCTCCTGATTCTCAAGAAAGTTTACATGAAGACAATCTTGAACCTTTCTTGTGACCCTGTTATAGACTCTAAACCCTTTGCTGTTAGTAGAGTATCCCAACAGATATCCTTCTTCTGACTTGCCATCAAACTTACCCAAATGATCCAGAGTATTAAGTATAGTCAGAGAGCATCCAAAAGGTCTCATGAAACTGATGTTAGGAGATCTTCCCATCAAGATTTCATAAGGAGTCTTCACTTATTTGAGTTTAGTCACCAAAACTCTATTAAGCACACTAGCAGGCAGTATTGACTGCTTCAGCCCAAAAAGTGAATAGGTAAAGGAGTATGCTAACATGGTTCTAGCAGCTTCAATAAGAGTCCTATTCTTTCTTTCTGCAACACCATTTTGCTGAGGAGTCCTATGCAATTGCTTATATTCTCTCTTGTATTCTTTCTTAGCACAAAACTACCATTCAAAAAGTTGATTCTTGAAACCTCTGTTCATTGTCACACCATGAAGGTCTTCACTTTATGTCTTAGCCGGTTTTCCAAACCCCACAATCAAATCATGAAGCATATCATATGTTTCATCCTTGTAGGCCTAAGGATAAAAACACCCTACTGGAATTTGCTTGCAGTCATCAGTGACCACAAGCATTACTTTTTCTTGTTTATACTCTCTATGAAACAGGTCCAAACTTTCCATATGGAGCAATTAAGAAGTTTCTCTGAAGGATCTTTCTTCAATTTCTTGCAAGATGCCCTGTGCTGTGTTTACCCTTTCTCATGCTAGACATGAGTGATCAAGCTTGAAATGTTTTGAAGGTTTACCCGAACTAGATTGCCTTTAACCAACTGGTTGATATTTTGAAGTTTGACATGCCCCAGTCTTCTGTGCATTGGACAGCTTCATCCTATGTTGCCTTTGCAAACCAAACAAGTGATGTCACCAGAAGGAATAATGTTCTTTAGATCACAGACTTAAGACATCTCTTCTGGAGCTCTTAGAATTACCAGATCTTGATCAACTAAATTTGAACTTTGAGATAATGATAAGACATTCTTTATCTGTGAGAGAACATTGTGCTTTCTTTATCCCAGATTTGAGAAAGAATCAGATAATAAAGTGCATTAAACATGAGCTCCTCACATAGCTAACTTTATCAAAGTCTAAGCAATGATGTCTTATGGTTCTTTTCCTGAGATTCTTCCACTTTAGAGTCATTTCCAAAAGCCCATAACCACTTTGATACTCTTTAAATCAGACAAACTTGTCCTTGTCTCCAGTCAACTTTCAGTGCCTCCACTATCAATGCTAGCATAGTCTGAGATCTTCTTTCTGGATTGCCCTGTACAAACAATTTTCAAAGATTAGACTCTTCTAGGGACTCCAAGTTCATAATGGTCTTGGTTACCCCTAATGGGTGTTAATACTCAAATTGCCTTGAGTGTGTAAGATCCAGATTTACCCCTATTTATAGAATCTAGATAGTTCCACTTTTGGTTTCCTTGTTTGGTTTTGGATTTATCATATGCACACTCTTTTTGACAGTTTGGGGAAGTACTGCTGGGGATTCAAAACAGTACTTTCCTTTCCTTAACAAAAATTGTTTTCAATTTTCTTGGTTCTTTGTGGTTGTTAAATAGTCTTGGGTTAGAGACCTTGATAAATGTTCGAGTTACTTGAGATTCTTGGTTTCTATTATCATCCTTGGATAATAACTTCATCAGTACTTCGTGGAAAGTATGCTGTGGTACTCTAGATCTAGCTGATACCTTGATAAGTCACATTAGCAGTACTTTTGAAGTACTGTTTGTGTCATTTTGGTTTGCAGTTTCTTATCAACCCTTTCCCTTTGAAGTACTGCTGATGGAATAAAGGATCTCCTTTGGTGAGGGTACCTAGAGTTTCTTGAGAAGTTACTATGGTTCACTCTTTGGATGTTGTTCCAAACTGGTCTTGTTTCCCTTGACCCCTGTGTTCTCTTAGGTTTATGAGTTTGGGTTTGTGTGAAGGTTCTTTCATGTAGGTTACAATCCTTAATTAGGTGATTAGGTTCCCAATCACACACACATAACTGTCTTGTAACATACAAAACATAATTTACCCCCTTTGTTCCCAAGCCCCTTTGTCCTAGATTCTTGACCAACCCTGTTTTGACTGTTTGGTGACCTGTTTTCAAAAGATTTTTCACTATTCTCTGAGTTAAAAACAGTTTCCTTTTGACTTTCTGAAACATCAGTCTCTTCATCATCACTATCAACCCAATCTTCAATTATGACTTTATTTCTATCAATTTCTGGTTGACTTGATTTTGTTTTCTCTTGATTAACAACTTTATTCCTAATGGCTAGTTCATCTATCCCTGTAAAGGAGACATTTGCCCTAGGTGGATAATTGAACCTGTAGTGGAGGTACCTGCTTTGTAGGCTTTTCTCTTTTGAAAATTTATCGTACGACGCAGAATCAGTCAAAGTTTCATCCCCAGATGAAATGTCACTTTCCATACTATTGCTAGACTCAATCCCAAACCCTATACATGACTTATCAGACACATATCTTTGTTTGTTTAGGACTTCGTTTTGAAGTACAGAAGCATTTGACCATTTCTCAAGTTTTACTTTGAAATCATCTCGTTCTTTTAAGGCTTGATCTAATTCCTTTTGTTTTTCTTCTAGTTTCAAATCTCTTATCTTTAAGTCATATTCCATTTGTTCATACTTATCACCCCATGCATATTCATTCTTTTCATGTGTTTTAAGCATGACCTCTAATTGACTCTTAGGCTCATTTTGATATACTCCTTGAATTTCGTCTAGCTCTTTGAAAATTTCTCTTTCTTTTTGATAGTTTGCAAGCACAGTTTATAAGGATTACTACATTTAGAACAGTAAGGTTAACCTCTGGAGTTTGTAGCCATAAGGCTAGAGATACTGGTGTATCACATCTTTATTGCCTCCAGTCAAAATCACTAAGTCTCTTAGTCCAAAATGCACCAATGTTCTGCATCAAACTTCCATGCTCAATCATCTTGTTCAATTCAGTCTGTGTGACCTTCATAGCATTTGTCATGGATTCATGCATCAAAATTCTTGGTCCCATTCAATGTTCTTCATTGTTGTCTGTTGCATTAGCTTTTGAGTTTGAATCTTCATAGCACAGTCTTTTCCTGGACGACCATTTTTGCTGTTTTCTTGATACTTAGCAAACCGACACTCTCTAGAAAAATGACCAACTTTTGACATTAAAAATACATTCAATCTTGTTTTGTCAAATGTGATCCCATTCTTTGGCTTGAGATCAATTGGTCTTCCTGTCTTCCTCATAAACTTCCTTATCCTTGCAGTTATCATAGCCACCTGCCACCTAATGTCAATTTCTTCCATAGCATCTTCATCAATTTGCAGCAAGTCTTCATCATCATGAGTTGTTAGGTAGGGATGCTTGTTGAGAAAAGAAGGTCAAACATATGATTTCATTGATTGAGAAGCATCAGTTTAGGAGCAGTGGGAACCTTGCTTGAGGCAGCTTGTGTATATCCTTTTGGGATATGTGCTGGTTCAGCAGTACTTTGTTTCAAAGTACTGCCCTTGACTTCTGTGGACAGAAAAGCAATGTTTTGAGAGTTTGAATTTGAGACACCTTTCAATTCATGCTCAAAACCTTTAAGTTGTTGTAGAGATCATCAATGTTCAACTCGTCTAATCCAGGTTGTCCCAGAATCATGGTAGCACTACTTGCAACAGATGGTAGGCTGCTTAGAAACTTCAAGTTTGCATCTTCAAGGGACACTGTAGCATCTGTAATTCAGCTTGCTAAGGATATGCTGAAACCTTTCGTATGTGGAATCATAGTTCTTCCCTAGATCCAATTAGTAAATGTCTTAAATTGTTGTTGCAACAGATTCTTTTGCATCTTTCCTTTGATGCTTCCGTTTCTCCAAATCTTGTTTTATGGCTTCCATAAAGATCTTGCATCTACAGCATCATGAAAACTAGAAGATGTCTCTCCGTTGGCAGAAGCAGTATATTAAGGGCTTTCTCATTGTTTTTCTTGGTTTGAGAAGTGAGTCTTTGGTGCAGACACTGAAGGGGATGCAGGATCAGTGGGGTTTGGTTCTAAGTTTGTGATTATGTCCATAGTATGTGATCAGTGATAGCATATGGTACTGTGCATCTTCATGGACCATAGGTATATCACCTTTCTTGATTTAGGGATTCTTAGTGAGTAACGGAACGATGTGGAGGGATAGGTTCTGTTTCAGACTCTTTGATGAGTAGAAAGATTTCGAATTGATTAAATGTTCTTCTAGATCAGAGTCTCTTACAAGCTTGATACACTTGTTCAGGATCGATTTATTCCTTATTTGAAACCACTTGATATTACTGTTCACTTGCGGAATCTAGTTGGCAATACTTAAAGAAGAACACACAATAGCTTTTCAAACGATTTCATTTATAATCCTTTTGATCTGCCTAAATTGCAGATCCTAATACAGTACTAATAATTCTTAACCTCGTGTTTTTTCTATTTTGTTTCTATTTCCTTATACTTCCTAGAGTCCTTTTTTTAACCATAGGGGTAATCTAGTAGGTGTACAGTACGTGTATATCATAAACTTAATCAAATACTAATCACTCAAATTAACTTGTTACAAGATAATACTACTAACATAACTGTTTAAATGGATAATCCTTTAAGATTACTTTATCCACGGCAGTACTTTGATCTTTGACTGGCAGTACCTTGACTTTCTACTTAGCAGTACTTTGACTTTTTGCTTAGCAGTACGTTGACCAATTGACTTGTTTTTCCCAACAGTTTACCTCGTTCGACTCGAGTAATTAAACGAGCTTTCGAACGAGCCAAGTCGAATATTAACTTTTAAAGCTTGACTCGTTTAACTAATCGAACACTACTTTTTATTTGAGCTCAACTCGAGCTCGATAATTTTAAGCTTGAGCTTGAGTTAAACGAGCTCGAACTCGAGTAGCTCGTTAAAAGCTCGACTCGCTAACACCCTAAATTGTTTGTTATTAATCTTATTCATTACCGTTTCATTGAAATTCTTCTTAGTATCATTGACTATATTCCGCATAGTCTTTGATATTCACAATCAAAGTTTCTATCATATTTGTTTTGAATTTATTCAATACAACTTAGCCTTATACAAGTTAAGCAAGATCTATTCTATTGGGATCAACAAGTGGTATCAGAGCTTGTGAGAAGCTTTGAATAAGAACCTTTACTACACACAAGATCTACTTTTTCAAGAAGCAATGGATTCTCAATCTACTCAAACCATCAAGCTACTCATACCCCAACCTGGTGAGTATGATCTCTGGAAGATAAGGACGGAACAGTACCTACAGTGCATTGATTACACTCTATGGGACATCATAGAAAATGGTAATGCACCCATAGTAACAAAACTGTTGATGGTAAGGAGACTGTTATCTCTCTTACAAGTTTTGAAGAGAAGGCATAAAGAAGGGAAGAGTTGAAGGCTAGAAGCACTTTGTTGATGGCCTTACCTAATGAGCATCAATTAAAGTTCAACTCATACAAGGATACTAAGACACTGATGCATGGGGGCAAGATAGAACAGATTTAGAGTAATACTGCTACAAAGAAAACTCAGAAAAATCTTCTGAAGCAGCAGTATGAAAACTTTGCTGCATCCAGCACAAAAGTGATTAAGCAAACCTATGAAAGGCTTCAAAAGCTAATTAGTCAACTGGAGATGCATGGTAAAGTCATCCCTCAAGAAGACATCAATCAGAAGTTCTTGAGAAGTTTGTCACAAGAATGAACCATGCATACTATTGTGTGGAGGAACAAACCAGAGATTGAGACATTGAGTTTGGATGACCTCTTTAACAACCTGAAGGCTTATGAATCAGTGGTCAAGGGGACATCTAGCTCAACCACAAACTCACATAATGTAGCCTTTCTGTCCTCTAGCAGCACTAACAGTGCAACTAGAGCAATTAATACTGCTTAAGGTGTTAATATTGCTAGTACTCAGGGTGTTGTTGATAGTGCAACAACTGTTGAAAATTTGAGTGATGCTGTGATTTATTCCTTCTTTGCTAGCCAACCAAGTATTCCACAACTTGATAATGAAGATCTACAACAAATCCATCCTGATGATCTAGAAGATATGTACTTGAGGTGGAACATTGCTATGCTGACAATGAGGGCAAGAAGATTCCTTAAGAATACTAGAAGGAAGATGGACATGGCCAACAAATAAAGAATTGGGTTTGACAAGTCCAAGGTGGAGTGTTTCAACAGCCACAAAATGGGATACTTTGCAAGAGAGTATGCAGGGCACCCAGGAATCAAGACAGTAGAAATATGGAGCCTACCAAAAGGACTGTGCCAGTTGAGGAAACTACTTCAAATGCCTTAGTGTCTTA
>BQNB010012249.1:0-79621 GCA_026074375.1 Tanacetum coccineum | reverse complement strand
ACCAAAACCAAACTTTTTTTTATTTTTGGACCAAAAGTGAGAAAATGCACCAAACCACAGGGACAAAAAATGTACTTAACTCATTCACATAACAATTATTCAAATAACAACACTTAACAATTAAGTCATGCAAATATTCATAATGATCCTAATTATCTAATAATTAAAACATGTATGTATCCATATAAGGCTCCTTCATCCTATAAACTCCGGCCACATTCATCGATGTAATCGATTGCGTAAGCCTTATACAAATACATACCACATAGCACATAAATTAACTTTTAGGCCCCATTAAGACATTGCCAAGGTCTTCCCTAGCTTTTAAAGTCGTGGATCGAAACCACATATATTTAATGTCTATGTTTTAATTCTTGATCATCATATTTGCATAAAAATTCATTAACAATTAACAAGATTAATATCACATATCACTCCATGATAAATTGCATGTATTTATCATGGATGCCGAATTAACAATTAATTTAAACATAAAACCGATCAATTTACAATTAAACACATCAAGTTTTATTTATAAAATTGCATACAACCTAGAATTCGTCTAATTAATTTTATAACCAATAAAAATTGAATCTTGATGCACAAAGATCGAATCTTGATGCATAAAACGCCCAAAGGGCTTAAAAAATCAATCAAGAACCCTAATTTTGTCCAATTTTATTCTTGTAATTACAAATTCATATACGATGGCTCGTGATGCCACTGTTGGGATTTTACATCTATTTAACCAATTAAACATATCACGAGTACGCAGCGGAAAGATCAAACACGTATAGAACTTATAATTAACAAGGGATTGAAGATGTGTACCTTTTAGCAAGAAACGTTACACTGCTTTTAGCAATAAACGTTACACCGTCTTCAATATACGCGTGTGTATAACACCACGCAAAACCACCAAGGATCAAAAGAATAATCCCTCTAAGTTTACACACACAATACGTTCTTAGCAAATAACGTGTATGCTAGTACTAGTAGTGTTTAACCAAACGATCACCGTAGATTGACTATCAACTAAACCAAGTAACCCTTCGTGTTCTTGAGGGTCGAACCACAACCAAACAAAAACCCCTTAAAAGGTTTTGGTTCGATCGACTAGGAGAAAAAATAAAAGAGATTAGGGATTTTAGAGATTGAAGTTATGAGCTCTCAAGGACCCTAATACCTCCTTATATACTCCTCTCAACTTGGCTTTCAAGCAAAGTCCCCCACCTCCTCATGAGGAGGTGGTTCGACCGACTATAAGGAAAGAGTGGGAAAAACCAAACTTTCCTTTTTCCCGGTTTTGCATATTAGTCCTTTAACTATTAACAAATAATATTTATTCTTGTTAAACTTTTAACGATCATTTGTTAAACACTAATTAATATATTACATTAATATATTAAAATGTTATTCTACATATTAACGTGTGTGTCCCCTTAGGCTCGAATAAATTCCGGACATATATAATTTATAGTTGTTCATATTCCAACAAAATTATCATAAACATGGCTAATACCTAAAGGTATTAGCCAATAGCCATTGTAACTATACAAATGTCATAGATGAATGATTAAGGTAAAGAAAACTATAAAGCACGATACCAACAACCAAACGCGTATTTAGAATATAGAAATTACAAGGGTTTCCAATAGATTGAAGCGTGTTGCAAGACCTTCTTGGCTTCTATTTTCTCCTAAAAATCAAACCTGGTGGTTAATGCCTTTTTCTCAGTCTTTGGTATATTTTGCATACTGAAATTTGTATTTAGGGTTCGGTATTTATAAGGCGTGGTATTTGGTCGATACGCCGTATTAAAGGATTTCAATACGGCGTATTAGGGTTTCTTGGAGTGGAGACCACGATTATAATATTCCAGAACATTCCAATACTTGATCTTCGATACAGCGTATATGGTCTTCTGGATACGGCATATTGGTCTTCAAATCTTCGTGGTTGCTTGTGAAGTAAGGCACATATACACCATATCTTCTTGCTGGATACGGTGTTTTAGATGTCAAAACAGTAGACTTCGTGATTTCTTTGTTTAAGCTCCAAAATGCGTGCCTTATAGTTAAACTTCACTAATTGCTCCATATTTACTGCAAATAAAAAATATAACGATTAAGTACCAATTAATGCATAAATAATGTAAAAAGAGCAATTTAGCTAGGATAAATGATGCTATAAAATAGATGTTATTTGATGTAATCAAATATTCCCCCACTTGAATCCTAGTCCTCAAGTAGAAATTAGAAAACTTATGAAAATGTATCCTAAACCAAGGTTTAAGATTTTTCCTTTAAGCAATTTTTTCATTTAATTACTAGCATACAACCAAACACCTCACGAATAGGGAAAATGAAAACACTTAAATCAATCAACTAATATATGTGGTAACATTTAAGTAATTTGCTCAATTGCTCGGTTGTGATGAGTATTCTATCATAAGCTTGGCAAGGATACTGATGTGCTGTCGTGTAGGATCAATTATTTGATTATCAAGTTTTATATTTATATTTAGCTGACAAACCTAAACAACACTTTAACGAGTAGTGTACCCGGTCAAGATGGAGTTCGCGGTAAGTATGGTGTCGAACACTAAGAGTGGAACATTAATCCTATATTCTATCAGTATTTTAATTAGTCTATTTACTGGTTAAACATACGCTATGTACGTTGTCTAATGATATGGGGGTTTTCAGCCTAAGAGACTGGCACATGTTCAGTGGAAACAAATATCAATTCAATAGACAATAAACATAAAAGAAGAAGATTAGAAGATAGAAAAGCGGTACAAGCCAAATGATAGAAAACTGTATTAGCCATATTAAATCCAGTTCAATGCTGGTTTGTTTATTTTAGTGTAATGATTTACTTATCTCGAAGCGGCATATCATTCTTAAGACTTAGGCGGGACATCATCCTAAGACCTAGACACGATTAATTCTGTCACAATTAACGCATCCGCATAAAGCATCCTTTAGTTTAATTATAATCTATCTTAGAGAATTAAAGCAGTGGCGATCTTGTTAAAACCCTAGCCCAACAAGACTTTACCCACTTATTGTTTGACGGTGTTTTATATATTGGTAGTCCACTATTCCAATCTTTATCAGTCAATTAAGAGCATGATTGCTGAAACATAAACGGGTCACCTACCGGTCCAACTAAGCTCATAATTTAAAGACAAAGACAGAACGTTATTTGTGATCCTATTGGTCCAGTAATATGAAACACGATATGGAGAGCTATCCCGGTATCTAGATTACTTGGTCCGTATCACTAGATCCAGTTGAATGATAGGTCGCATATTCAAACACATAAACAAGTATAAGGTGATAAACATAATTAAACAATCAACGATAAATTAAGAAATCGATTTTAAAACAAACCAAACATTGAACTTTCATTAAGATGGCTAATACCCGAGGGTATTAGCCCACAACCATTGTAATTATACAAGCATAATCAAACAATTAAAATCGAACGATTAAGAGAGTAAAAATTACACGATGTCTTCTATGGAGTCGTGATCAATGCTTGACCTTGGTGGCTGATCTTCTCTTCTAAAATTCGTCTTTAATGAGTATGGTATAAGGAATATGATATTGCACACTAAAAACTCATTTTTGAGTCTTCTATTTATAGTGTCTGAAAAAGACTCGATACGCCGTATCTGGCAAGGTCGATACGGCGTATTGGGCTGGATTCCTTGGAGTGCTTTCAAATCAATCAGTGATAGCATTCCTAATTTACTTGATTTACTGTATCTTCGAATAGTTATCTTCATGGATACGACGTATGTAGAAAGCATGGATACGCCGTATCGGGAATTGGTCAAACGTGTTTTCTTGTGAAGTCTTAGCGCAGATACGCCGTATCTCTTTAGTTGGATACGGCGTATTGGTGAAATTTCAGCAATCTTCAAATATCTTTGTTTTGGCTCCAAATTATGCGCCTTTTAGCTTGTCTTTATAAAACACTCCTGAATTATTGCATTTATCAACTTTAAAGCAATTAAGTACCAAATAATGATATAATTAAATAAAAGTAGGCAAAACAGATAGGATAAATGATACAATAAAGTGACGTTATTTGTTGTCATCAGATACACATTTCCACCACTAAAACTAAGGAGTAACAAGTCTAAAAAGGTAAATTGGGTTAAGGTTTAAGGGTTTGATCATTGTTTTCAATCTCTATCGATACCGATATTCTAGAAAAGGCGACAAAATGACAAATGTACACCCAAATCCATGACCGCGACACTTCCCATTGCTCAGTCCTTAACTCGAATAAGCTAAAGAATATGATCAAGTAATCTTCACCAATAGTAGTAAACCAACGAGGTCAATAAAATCATATATATACATCCAAATTCATGGAATAGACATACATGATTGCTCAGATCCCCATTCGAGTAAAACCAAAGGTTGGGATGAAGAATGATATAGGGTAAGGGATAACTAATCCTTTCCTAATAGTAATACACTAACAAGGGTGACAAAATCACACATTCACAGACAAATCCATGAATAGAACACATGTGATTGCTTACTCCCTCATTTAAGCAGACCAAAGGTTAGGGATTAGGAATGGGAAAATAATTGGTGTTAAATAAAAAACAAAACAAATAGGTTAATTCCAAATAGATAAGGAATATTGTTGATAGCTACTTTCCCGACCATACCCATAAAAAGACATAAATTAGACAACTCATGCTTTTCATGAAAACAACCATAGTTGGTGTTTCTATAATATCCAACTCCCAATCATCCATAATATACATACTATACAACATCAGTGGCAATATCTACCACTTGATACAAGAAAATACATAGTTGGTTTATATTGCGACCAACTAAAAATAATATTCAACAAAACTTTACATCGTTGGTTTATAACACGTACCAACGAATAATTGATCATCATAAATAATTAAAGCAGTTAAGCTTAGACGAACCGATTATCTCACAAATCTCACCTTTTTTCTCTCACTCTTTTTTTTGTATTTTTGTATTTTTTCAATTTTTTTAAACATAAACTGATAAACTGAATAAAGGTGTATTTTTCACCACTTCCCGAACATGATAAATCTGAATAATTAATATCCGATCATACTAGTGAAAGTAGTAACTACATGAGTACTAAGATTAACTACTTTCACATTCCCAATTGCATTGTGCAATTTTCCGACCTAACCATAGATAGAAAACATGCATTGCGACAGGAAATACAATACTTTACATGAAAGTAACTAGCAACCGATATAGGACTTAATCTAATAGGGTAGGCTAAGATGTAACGAAACAAATATTTGGTGTAAGAAAAGAAAGGAATGGCTCAACAGGTTTTTCTAGGGGTATCTTACTCTATAAATGAGAGTAAACAAAAGGTTTATACGGGGGTTAACTAATTAGTGTAGTTAGTTAAATAGCACTCATGTTGTTTAGGCTTTTTTGGTGTAATCCTAGAAATTTACCAGTTTAAAAAGGTCACTCCATCTATTAAAAATAGTGCTTATTATTGTGGTCTCGAGTAGATATACCAAGCCAAGTTCTAAAGTTTACTACAGTTACTGGCACACTCATATTTTGTAAAATTTGGAGTAAAAATTGGGAAAAATATAAGGCTAAATCCTCACAACAAGAAATTTAGGGTTATGTATACGGGTTATGTAACTAATAATTTCACAAAAATAGTTTGTTTTTTATATTCACAATAAATAGGCATTATTATTTGTAAAAATAAGGACATGTAAGTGTTCTAATTCTCCCCCCACTTGAAAATTTACAAACTCCTAGTTGTTATAAAAAATATAACATGTAAAACAGGAAATTAAAGAATTAGAACAGAAAACTCCTCTGAGATTTGCTCGGTATGATCCTCCATGTTGCGTATATGAGCAAGATTATGTGATGTAAATGCGTTTGAATACCAACATGACTACAACTCACATTGAATTCTAGAAAATAAGCACACTAATTTCATTCAATCGTCCAGTAGGTTCCTGTATAAATGCTTAGAAAACAAGTGCAATTCTATCTCCAAATAATCATCGATTAGAAAACAAAATAAAACCTAAAAACAAAAACTATACATGAAGTTAATACGCCGTATCCATATTTCAGGATACACCGTATTAAGACAAGTAAGAAAAATCCTAAGTACGGGTCAGAGGTCAAATACGCTGTATTTGTTTAATGAATATGCCGCATCGACAAGTCAGACAATAAAGTTTTAAGTGAAGAAAATAAAATGGATAACGTCCAGGTCAGGGTCTGATAGGATCGTTTATAGCTCAGTTTGTTTAGAACTTATATCTAGGAATAATAATAACAAAGATAAACAACTTGAATAACAGAATTAAACAAGAACAATGTTATTATTAAAAAAGGTTTTATATTCATATGATTCCACCAAGCCTCAATATTATTTGATCAGAATAATACGGTTACCTATCTCTAACAGTAACAGGGATCAAGGAAAACCTTGATTACCTTGAGGCTACACCAACTAACTAGACGTCTACATTTTCCCTTGAGTTACACACATGCACGGTTTTTTTTGTACACCTAAACTACATGCCTGGAACCTCCTTTTATAACATAAGGAGTCTAAGACTTACAAAGGAAGATAAACATTAGACAACTAAATCATTTAAACATTAAAGAATATCTTCTGTTATCTTTATCTTTGATATCATTGACCAAATCTTCCATAATTCTCCACCAGCTTGTAGAATTCCAATCTTGACGATTTAGTCCGTATGTTTCATTCTTTTGTTCTTTTGTCTCATCAAATCTATAATTTCCAATAATCTTCCCTTATTTGATGATGACAAAACAAACAATGTTCTTGTACGAACTTCATCATAAAGCCTGATGAAATCAAAGCTTCCCCCGAAGTTGAGATCATAGATCTCCCTGAATGAAACAATCTTCCTTTGTAAACTGCTTCCCCTTAACTTAAGATCTTCCCCTTAAGTTATACTATCCATGTCATGCCACCACACTAAATAAGTTGCAAATCATATATCTCTGCACCATCTTCCCCTTTTTGTCATTATCCAATAGGGGTCTTATGAAGATATGCAACTTAGATCTTTACAACTGCAAACCATATATCACACTACCAATCCAGCCTTCCAATGACTTAAATTACCCTCCATGACACACAATAATAAAAATGAATTTAAGCAGTAGAAACTTAAACTAGCAGTAGTAATAATGACTTGGTAGTAGTATCGAAAACCTTCACCTCAAGTGGTGCATGTAAATGGTTAAACATTTTAATAATAAGCTTCCCCTGAAACCCATATGTTAACCATTTCTAGAATCTTCAATTTTGTAGGCTCTATGTAATGATTACTGATGTAGAAAACTAAGTATAATGAACTTGATGCTGAAGTAGAATGACCCAAACTTGTGTCTTATATTTTGTACTATCCACGTGACGTCAAACTTATAAATAAATTAGTGAAATATAAGTAGATCACAACCTCTTGACAAAAATCATCATCTTCTATGAGACACATACCAAGTGATAGCAAATGTGCGCATTGAGCACCACAAGTTTGTAGATCACACACTTTTGCTAGATTTTGACAAGTCTTCATCACAACATTGAAAACACAAACAAGTTATCTTTAAACGTTGTAAGCCGTTTAAGATATGATAAAACACGTACCTAAGTAACTCCACCTCATCATCAAATAAGTCATAAACAATCTTCTTCGTAACCAATTAATTCAAACAATCCTAAAAATGAGCCTTTAAATCTATTAAGAACATGTAAACCAAAAACAAAAACTTTCTTCCTGTGTGTATTGTCTGATATCTCCAAACCAACAGAGAACTAAATCATGCGTTCTGTCCGATATCTGATAGAACTAGCATCATAAACTATGTCGAGCAGTAGTAATATCTTCAAGCAGTAGTAAGTTATTTAAGCACAAACAGTATTAACCTTACTACTGTTTTCACACTTCTTGGCAGCATTAAATCGAATCCAAACACAAACTTAACATAAGAAGCAGCATTATAAACCAACGAATAATATTAACTTCTTTTAATCCCAATAGCAGTAGTAACCAACTCATTGCTTTTATTACTAGCAGTACTAAATCCAAGAAGCTAGCAGTAGTATCCGTTTATATCCAAGCAGTATTAACTTTGTATATTCGACATCATTAATCAAACTAGTAGCATTAACGAATAAACTGGCAGTAGTAATGTTCTTCGTAGCAGCAGTAATCATTTTGTTATTTGCTTTGGCAGTAGAAATACATGAATGGCAGTATTAACATATAACTAGCATAGCACTAACCATGTATTCAAGCCCAAGTAGCACTAAAAGTAACTAACAGCACTAACGTTGGTTAAAGTCCAACAAGCAGTAGTAAAAAGAACAAACAACAGCATTCATAGAAGTTCAAGCAGTAGTAACTAACTACCTTAGCAGTAGTAACTGCTGTAAACAAAAACATTACCACTGTTGTAGCTACAATACCTTCAACCATGTCGATATTTGTGAATCATAACCACAACATCAAACACTAACCAAATAACCTGTACAATCTTCTTTTGTCATACCATGATCACACCAGTATCAAACTAAACCAAATCCTAACCTGCTGCTTCTTTATTAACCTGCTACAAGCGACTAAATCACAAAAAAACTTTAATCATAATTTCATGCCAACATGAACAAACTAACCTTGGCAGTTCTATTTCAATCGCCAACCCTAAAAACTAGGGTTTTCAAATCAAATCCCATTTAATCGCCACTTCTTCATCAGATCCTTAACCAGTAGGGTTTACGAAAAACACAACAGTAGTAACCTAAACCCATATTTAAATTGAAAGAACAAAGAACCTTAAAGGTTTTAAATTATTGATGGCGGGGGCCCCTGAATTCTTTAAGTGTTTTAGACACAACTCCATCATGCTTTCCTGCTCCCGTACTCTTTCTTTCTTCTTCTTTCGAATGTAGGGTTTTGATTAAGAATACGAATGTTATCTTTCATCTTAACATCGATTAGGGTTTTCAGAAACCCTAGTTGTTTGTTTTGTGTTCGTACCATCAGATCTAATAACAACCTGCTGCTTCTTGATGATTTTGTTTTTGAGTTCTCATATTTGTTGTGCGATTGATGACAAAAGATGTTCCTTTAAGAACGAATCCCTTTTCAAGCCCTTGAGATCGACAGCCTGTGATTGTGACTTATTAAGCAGCGATCAAAATTCAAACTTGTTTTTACCAAATTAGGGTTCGTTCAAAACCCTAATATTACAGATTTTCAATAGTTATCGAAAAATAGAATCTTGATATACCGAAATTGCTGAAAACCTTAAAACCAATAAAAACCTTAAGATCCTAGATCAAGAGCCCCGTGGCTCTGATACCACTTGATGGGATCTTTTATAGCTTAGTTTGTTTAGAACTTATATCTAGGAATAATAATAACAAAGATAAACAACTTGAATAGTGGAATTAAACAAGAACAATGTTATTATTAAACAAGGTTTTATATTCCTATGATTCCACCAAGCCTTAATATTATTTGATTAGAATAATACGATTACCTATCTCTAACAGTAACAGGGATCAAGGAAAACCTTGATTACCTTGAGGCTACACCAACTAACTAGACGTCTACATTTTCCTTTGAGTTACACACATACGTTTTTCTTTTTCTGTGTACACCTAAACTACAAGCCTGGAACCTCCTTTTATAACATAAGGAGTCCAAGACTTACAAAGGAAGATAAACATTAGACAACTAAATCATTTAAACATTAAGGAATATCTTCTGTTATCTTTATATTTGATATCTTTAACCAAATCTTCCATAATTCTCCACCAGCTTGTAAAATTCCAATCTTGACGATTTAGTCCTTATGTTTCATTCTTTTGTTCTTTTGTCTCATCAAATCTATAATTCCCACGAGGGTTAATATGCCGTATCCATAGGGTTTGGATACGCAATATCGACTACCTGGGAAGACAAAATCAATAAAACTTGAAGATTACATTCCGGGTTGTCTCTCGGCAAGAACTTTTGTTTACAGAAAATTCTTTAACTTAGACTTGTTCCCACCTTCTACTTGGTACATGTTACTGACCATCCTTCGTCCTTCTTTTAGAAAATATCTTAGTAGACTTGAGAAACATTTTCTTTGGTTCAAAAATGTCATATTCATATTCCTTGATTGCGACATATTCCTCCTTTGGTCTGAATGAATATTTAACTACCTTGAACTTCTCTGATTTGCATGTAGGTGGTTTCACGTAAGGAATTCTAAGTAGCTTGCATCTTTTCTCCTTGGATCTATATTATTCTTCATTAACGTAGTAAGGAGGGTCTTTTCAAATCAAGTAGTCATCTAAATTACCAATGTCATCATCGTCATCTCGTATAAGCTCGTGTTCATCAAACCACCCTTCATCCTTTTGAGTTTCACTATGATTCATAATTATTCAACAAACATTATCGTAAGTGTTTTGATTGGAAGAGATACTGGTTTTAATGTAAGTAGTGTGCTCATAATCTTTCCATTTGTCAATGGACGAATAATGGGTCCTAGCATTGTCACTTTACTCTTTCATTACATTCATTGATTCTTCCAAGAAAATTTTATTAATTAAAGTTTCCTCCTTTAATTCACTATTGATGCGGTCGTCGTAGGACATCCAAACTTGAAGTTTACAACTCCCTAGGCAAGCACCTAGATCATTGTAGTGTATTATAGGCAAGCCTCGAAGGGTTTGTTACGACACGTCTAGGAATAGGTAGGAAGGCTTGATCACGTCTAACAAAAATCTAAGGTTGAGAGAAGATTCTTTTTGTATTTTTATGTTTTTAAGAAAGCAGGTAAATCATAGTTTGAGAGGGGATTTGGTATTTAGCTAATTAATCATAAATAACAACTACGCTAGCGGTGATAACAATAAGATAAACGATTATGCTTATTTAATCATGTATTACTCCTTAGATTGCTTCTCCTAGTGTTGTTGCTTTGTCACCCTTGTGATGATCTATGTAATTATTTCCTAAGTCATAAACGAATTACACGAACCCCTTCATTTTATTTCGTTAGAGCAACGCACAGAGTAAGGTATATATGACTATAACAGGCCCCTTAAGGTATTTTAAGATGCATGTGAAATATATTAAGAGTGGATCAACCATATTAGGGTGCAAGGTAGTATGAAGACTGTTACCCGATGGTATCCTTTCTACACAATCATGTTTTCATAGACATATCAACAACGATACAGACAAAAGCTGGTTTTCTAAGACCTAACATGCATATCTATCACAAGAAGCAACACCACTAAGATCTACATTCTAGGTTTCATACAATCATAAATAAACACAATGGAGGTTACACAAGCATGTTAAAAGATAAACAAAACAATAAGAAATCACACAACAAGACAATATTGAATATTAATAGAACCTTACCTATTAAAACATGAGTTGGAGGAAGCTATAAAAACAAAGGGTTTTTGGCCCAAAAATCATCCCTAACATGTGCTAAATGACTAGGGTCTTCGTACCCTCTTTATTTAAAGTTAACACTTAAAACCCTAAATTCGGTTTGTATATTATAGGAAAATCGGTTGTGACGGCGTCGCATTTTATTCGAGACGCCGTCCATGATAGAGAATATTCTAGATTAATAGGCTTGTCGTGTACTCTGACGCCGTTGGAGATCCAGTGATCCTCTAATATTTGTAGTGTATTCGTCACGTGTATGGTGACGCCGTCTCCCGCTGCCGAGAACATTACTTAAGTGATGTTTGGTGATAGGTCCTAGTCTTGTCCTTTTCTTCTCCATATGACCAAGTCACGTGTAATTCTTCCAAATGTCTTCCAAATGCAAAATACCTGAAAAGGAATGATTAAGTACCTATTTTGGGCATAAATGCACGATTTAGGGGGTTAAACGACCCCAAAAAAGTATATAAAATGACACCTCATCAAATACCCCTACACTTGGGATTTGCTTATCCTCAAGCAAATAGGCTTTTCTACCTAGACAATAACAATATGAGGGTCATTTTACCTACTCTTTAAAAGTATTTTACAACACAACCTTCTAGACCTCATAATTAAAAGCACAGAAAATATATGCTAGCACCTCACATAAGTGTTTGGGGATTCTCTCATTTGCTCGGTTGTATAATAAATTATAACATATGGGGGAAACAAAAAATCAACACTCATTACATGTCATAGCATATAAATTACCATAGGCTTGGTAAAAGATCAAACCTCCACCGCTAGGTGCAAGTATTATTCATTACTATCTAAGAGGTCTTTTAAAGGGTTGTGGGGTGTAGGTGTAAGATAACATATAATGGAAACAGAAATGGATGGGATACATTTGGGTGGATTTGGGTGAATTTGGAGTGGAAGGGTTAGCTAATTATTTACATGAATACACTTTGGTTTGGTTGCTAAGCCAAGACTCAGACCAAGATCTACAAACTCTACAAAACCCTACATCAATCTCTTTCTTTTACTTTTCTCTTTTTTTGAATAACATAATACATCACATGGGGTTTATAATACATACCCTTACACTTGAGCTTTTACATGCTCGATATTTACAATCTAACTAATGACTCGTATTGAGGTGGATCAAAATAACATAGAGATAAACTAACAAACATCTGGGGGGTATTGACTTAACTTTTCTTCCCCATTCTTTAGCGAAATAAATACTACCATGAATCCCAATCGTCCCAAAACTATATTTACAAGGATAAGGACTTAGCAACCGTGTACTCAAATAATTAACTTGGGTTAAACACAATAATGTACAAAAAAAGAGATTCATATAATGTAGCTAAGGCTTTTTGGTGTAACGATTTAGTTTTAAAGGTGACAAGGCTCTCATTAATAATCCAATAATCCATCAGAAAATTACAATAACCGTGAAAAAAGATAGGCTCGTAGGTTGTACTAGGTATCCTGCACTAAAAAATGAGTGCATGCAAGGGTGTGGGATAGTTATATGATTGTGTGACCATCATAACAATTACATGTTTAAAACATGGGTTAATCCTAATGCCTCTTATCAAGCAAATCCAGATACAACTTTGCGGTCTCGAATGCATCACAATACAAGTTCAGAATATTAATATGCTACCGGAATACTCTCATAATCCTATAGTAACCGATACCATGTTCAAATAAGCAACAAGAACCACCATACCGTCGTAATGATGGAATAACACGACATGATTGCTCACGCTCCTTAGACTCGAACAAGCTAAAGAGTATAATATCAAGGGCGAACCTCACATTGTTGGGGTGGAATTGAGGGTTTTGTGCTAGTAATTAAAAATTCCTTATCCATGAGACCTATTAAATATTTGTTATCGACGGTATGTTGTCATAAAAAAAGTTAAATTTGGTAAAAATAACCTTTACTGCTAGGTTTGATATATTCCCCATCCATTTAAGGAACAAAGCCAATGGCAAATGAAAGAATATTACTAATGCTTATTCCCCCCACCTCCCCCTCACACAAACGTTGAACATTGTCCCTCAATGGGTTCAATAGAATTACCTTAAAAAAGAATAAAGGGATAAATAAAACAAGGAAAAAAACTTAGTACTCCCTGGTTTGCGCAATAATAGTAAGGGAAGAAATATGCAATAAACTGAATTAAATCTCCTCCAAGAATTACCAATTAAGCATCCTAAGATCTTCCAAGCTTCTTCTCATCAAATATAACTTGTAATCAAAGACAAAGACACTACACCAAGCATAAAATGTGCGATAGACAAATATACAATGTGAATTTAAGGTTTTACTCAATAGATAGGATGAGAGAATTGTTAAGCTCATTAGGTTTTTGCAGGTTTATAATAGAAGAATACATATTTTAATTGTTGTGCAAGTTTTATTTTCCAAAATAATTAAAAACTTTAAGTTTTCTAAACCTGGGCGTATGACGCCGTCAGGGTTGTGGTGACCCCGTCACAGGTGTCGTGGTGATGGCGTCATGTGTAAATCGTGACACCGTCTCTACGCTATGTGAAAATGAATTTTTTGTTTTTGATGAAAAATTTCGTGCACTTGATTCCATAAGTTAATTCCTGTATAAATTGCTGCATAAAACATGAGATTTTACAATTCAATCATATGACTCGAAACTGACGCGAATTAATCTAAACAATTTATTTAACATGCTTGAACTTGGCTCAAAATCCAGATAAATTCCTCTACACTTATTATTTGCAAAATACCTTTTATTAAAATTAAGACGAGGTTAAAGACAATACAAAGCATGATTCCAAGATAGTTCAAAGATAATTAAAAAAAATTAAAAAGAATTAAAACACACATGACACTCCTAATTTGCGGGAAAAGTAAATTGGGTTACCTTCTATGAAGTGCTTTTCTTTATTAACGAGTCTTGTAGCTAGACTCGAAGTCACACGTCCTTACGTTGTTTCGTGAACACTTACGTGCCCATGAATAAGCCATTCCTTCATACTTACATTCACTTGGTAATCTGGACCTAGGTTTAAGCAGTTTTTATACATGAACTTATTCTTTTAATAAGGGTGCCTAAGTCCGTTCATTAAATTGTTTTGGCTAACTTCTAACAATGGTGGGACTTTTCTCCAATTAAAGTTCTTGAGCCTAGGTATTGTACATAGCATCCTATATGTGTATGTGTCTAAGATCTTAGTGAATGAGACCAATTCCTTAGCGACGTAGTGGTTTTTCTAAGGGGTCTGCCTATAAAGACTTCAGCCTTGTCGCTCATAATGGATTCTCCTATACCTTCTATCATAACCAAATATGTGACATAGGTAAAACTTCCAACAAACATGTAGACATCCCTAACAATGGTAACTAGCTTCTTTCCTGTCCCCTCTAGTTTATCTACCATTATTGTATTATAGGCTTTATGCGAGATAATATTTATTGGTAGAAAAGGGTCGAGATAGGTAGTGAACTTCCTAAAGCCTATCATACATTCAAATGCAAGGTCATCCTCGTCAAAACTATGGATTATTCTTTCTCGGCGTAGTGTTCTTGCATTTTCATATTCACTTAAGTCATTAAGAACTTCCTTATCATTCGAGTAATTATCAGAGTGAGGAAAGGGAGAGACGAGAGGTGTACCTACCAATCTATCATTAGACTCAGGGTCATTTATACTGGTCTCATTGGGTTGGTTGGCGAAGAGATTGAGGAATCGCTCAATGCTCTCTAGGCTAGAGTCAACAAAGGCCGAAATTTTTTATAGCTCTCAGAGCTCTTGGTTAAATCGTGCGTGTAGCACAGCTGGTAGGACAGGATGAGTAGGTGGTGGATTCGCGTTCTCCATGATGAAGAATGGAATAGTCAATGGGAATTATGAATAAACACATAAAGAAGAGATAGACTACAAGAAAGCTAATGTGTGGAATTAAAGTCTCACTTGAAAGGATTCAAGCAAGTAGAACAAAGCTAAACTATGATCAAGACCTAACTATTCCCCAGGCATCAGTGCCAAAAACTTGATGTAGTTGTTGTAGGACGTCTACACGAAGTTTTACAACTCCCTAGGCAGAGCACCTAATCGTTGTAGTAGTAGTATAGGCAAAACTTAGGGGGTTGTTATCGTTTACTCGAGGAATAGGTTGGGAAGGCTTGATCACGGTCTAACAGAATTCTAAGGGTTGAGAGAAGATTCTTTTTATATTTTTATGTTTTATGGAAAACATGTAAATCATATATTTGAGAGGGGATTTGGTTTTAGCTAATAAACTAAATAATAACTATGTTAGTGGTGATAACAATAAGATAAAAGATTGTGCTTATTTAATCATGTATTACTCCCTATATTACTTCTCATAGTGTTGTTGCTTTGTCACCTTTGTGATGATCTATGTAATTATTTCCTAAGTCATGAACGAATTACAAGAACCCACCGTCTATTAAATATTTCGTTAGAGCAACGCACAAGTAATGTTGTATGAAGACTATTACAAGGCCCCTAAGGGTATATTAAATGCATGTGAAATATATTAAGGGTGGATCAACCATATTAGGGGGAAAGGTAGTATGCAGACTATTACCCGATGATATCCTTTTTACACAATCATCTTTTCCTAGACATATCAATAGCGATATAGACAAAAGCTGGTTTTCTAAGACCTAACATGGATATCCATCACAAGAAGCAACACCACTAAGATCTACATTCTAGGTTTCATACAATCATAAATAAACACAATAGGAGGTTTAGCCAAGCATGTTAAAGATAAAGCAAGAACAATAAATAATCACACAACAAGACATATTGAATGATTAAGTAAACCTTACTTGATTAAAACATGAGTTAGAGGAAGTACAATAAGGTTTTAGCCCCTAAAATCATCCCTAACAGCTGCTAAATGAACTAGGGTTCATACCCTCTTTTTATTCTAAAGTTACACACTTAAAACCCTAAATTCGGATTTGTATATATAGGAGAATCGCTGTGACGGCGTCGTGTTTTAGTCGTAACGCCGTCATGAGAGAGAATATTCTAGATAATGGGCTGGGTTGTGTATTTGGACGCCGTCGTGAGATCCAGTGACGCCGTCTTGGTCTTCGTTGTGACGGCATCACGTTGTATTGGTGACACCGTCTCCAGCTGTTGAGAACATTATCTTAAGTGATATTGGTGTAGGTCCGTAGTCTGATCCGTTTCTTCTCTAAATGAGCCCAAGTCACGTGTAATTCTTCCAAATGTCTTCCAAATATGAAATAACTGAAAAGGAACGATTAAGTACCTAATTTGGGCATAAATGCACGATTTAAGGGGTTAAACGACCCCAAAAAAGTGTATAAAATGACACCTCATCAATTGTCTTCTATCGTATTATACTATTCATAATCTTCATTGAAAATTGAATTACCTTCACCAATGAATCTAGCTAAGTCACTAGTGTTGCAATATCGTCCTCCTTTTAATTACATGTAGGCCATTTAGCAGTCCCATTTTTGAAACGAAGTGGATTGAATTCATGACAAATATTATTGATAGGTTGAGTCCATACTTCATCATCAGTCCATGGCTTTTCATTGACCCATGGTATTCTATCATTCCACTCATAGATCCAATCATCTTTATATTCCTTATAAGCCTTAAATCCAGGTATATATTTAATAAGCACATCAACATCGATTTGAGAAAGATAGTTGAATTCCTTGAATGCTTTACATTGAGGTGTCTCAAAGCGAAATATATCGGTATCGATCCTAAAGATTTGAGCAATCTCATTTCATCAATAAAGTTATCATCTCTAGGATTAGAAATTCCATTGTCTGTAATCACGTCTTCATCATCTCCTCTTCTGTGATAATCCCATAGAGCATTCTTGGTGTATCGATCTATCGTCTTATGGTTCCTAAATTTTGAATCTAGCCAACTCTCGAACTCAATGTTAGTAGGATCCCACTTGACTTTGATGTTAGCTCCATTAGTTTCTATCTTCTTGGCAGTACGAGATGGTAGATAGAATTTTCCAAAAAAAATTTATGTCAGATCTAACCAAGTAGTAATCGAACCAATAGACTCATCCTTTCACCACTTGCTTGCAGTCCCAGTAAGTGAAAAATGGAAAACATTTAATCTAAGTCGATCATGAGTTACATTGGGTATGTTGAGTAAATAAACTATCTTCAAAAAAAATTCAACGTGTTCAACCGCTTCTTCTCCATTTGTTCCAATGAAAGCATTATCACTCAATTCTATGAGAAATCACCCTTTTAATTCAAGCCTACTCTTCTCATTAATCCCCAAGTCATAGTCCTTTCGGGTTATAGTCGTGTATTCCTCCATTATTAGTTCTGTCATTGCTTCTGTAACTTCTTCTTCACTCTGATTCTTAAGATCAGAAAATAAATCAAATTCTGGTTAACTCAAATAATCAAGACTCGATGTCTTGAAAAGCTTCCTTGTTGAATGTAATAATCGTTCTGGTTCTTCTAAAGGTGTAAGGAGATCTTTAGTTGAACTCCTGGTCATGCACTCCTGAAACAGAGGATAAACAATCAGTAGGATAGGCTCGGAAGAGAGAAAATACAGATAATTATAAACGAGAATGGAATACGAAAAATAAAGTCTGCTGCTGTATCAGATGATCGATACGCCATATTTAATTAACTCGATACGCCATATTGACCTGTTTAACAGAATATGCTGCATTGGTTATGAAAGCGGGATACGCCGTATTCAATGTAGTGAATACGTCATATCAGTTGTCCGATTAGTATAGTAATAGAAAAGAAAAACAAACAAATATGCAAAATTGTACAATGCAGAAAATTAAACAAACAAAACAAACACAGATGGATGATCCCGACACCAAGACAAAGACTCAAAAATACAAAAATTAAATTACACTAACCTAAATTATGTTAGATCTAAACTGAAACACTAAGAAAACAAGAATTAAACAAACTCACTCCCTGGCAGCGGCTCCAAAAACTTGATGTGTCGTTGTGCGTAGGTAATATATATTATCAAGTTTTACTATTTATATTTTGCCGACTTTACCTAAAAACAACACTAACGGGCAGTGTACCCAATCACTTGTAGGTTCATTGGTAAGTAGGGTGTCAATCACTAAGAGCGATTGTTAATACTTAAGTCTACTAGTATTTTAGTTATCTAAGTTAGTCCTAATTTATTCTATGTTATACCTAAGTTAAACCTATACTAACGCAAAAGGGGTTTTCAGCCTAAGATATTGGCATGAGTTTTGGATTACCTAGACTGAGATTGGGCGATTAACACACATAAGTTAACAATTAAAAGATAGAGAAGCGGCCAAGCCTAATGTAAGGAAACGTATTAACCATATTTAACCTAATAAAATGCAGGTTTTAGTTTATAAGTGCAATGATTGTCTTATCTCGTTGTTGATATATCATTCCTAGATTTAGGTGGTACTTTTTCCTAAAACCTAGATTTGGCAATTATGTCACAATTAACCACATCCGCATAAAATACTCATGGTTGATTATAATCCATCTTAGAAGACAATAATGGTGATCTTATTGAATCCTAGCTCATCGAGACTTTACTAACTTACTACTTAACGGCTCTTTATATACTAGTAGTCCACTGTCCAGATCTTTACCTAAGGAACCAGAACGTCATTTGTTAATCCTATGTCACCTGCGAGTCTAACTTGTTCACTAAAACAAAGGCAAAGAAAGGACAATATTTGTGATCCTATTACTCTAGATATATAAATTGCATATATAGAGAGCTATCCCAGCATCTAGCTAACGTTCATGGTATAACTAGATCCAGTTGAATGATAGGTCGCATACTTAAGCAAATAAACGAGTATAAATTGTCGGTTACCTAATATCACTTTCACTTCACCATTGATACAAGAAAAATAGATAAGAAGATGATAAGGAGAATTTTAGAGAAAGAAATAAAGAGAGAAAAATGAATGGTTGATTAACTTGTAAAGATTACAAATGAGACCAACACCTTCTCCATCCTTGGAGAGGGGTATTTATAGTTAAAACAAAGAGGCTTTCATGCCTTGGTGTTTCTACGGGCCGGGCTTAGGATTACTTAGGCTTTCGCCCGATACACGTGACCGATTAGATTACATAAAGAGCCCGTTTACCCGTCTAACCTATTACAACGTATAATTAATTAATAACCGAGACCTAATATAAATAATTAACGAGCTTCCTTGTTCGACTCAATATTTTAAGGCTAACAATCTCCCCCGAAGTGAGTTCATTATGACACTCCTTCATGAGATAAATGAGATTACTTTTGTCGTTGAGCTCTTGTGATATAAAAATACTTTTTATAAAAAAAATGCAGAAAATTAATTTTATTAAAAGCTCTAATTTTAAACTATTTATAAAAAAAACTAATTTAACTAATTAAACTAAAAAAAACTTAATTTATTATTTATAAAAAACTATTTTTATAAAACTTAAACTAAATCCAAATAAACACATGGGTGAAAAAGTGTACAATACAGAAAGATATGGGTAGGCGGTGAGTAATTTAGATTTATACTAAAAACACAAAAGATGAACTAATGGCAGAAACAGTCCCCTTAACCAGGACTAACTGACTAACTTTTAAACTAACTAAGGACTAACTATGCTACTAACGAAGGACTAACTGAACAATTAACAAGGACTAACTATGTAATATTTAAACTAACAGAAACTATAAAAGCATGCAAGACAGGCCCCTGAACCTTCGAAAAACTAACAAACAGCATCCTAATTGATTAAAACAGCTTATTCATAAAACTTTTAAAGACAAATTTTCTTAAAAAAAAACTTAATCCTAACTTATTTAAAATAAGCTAAATAAGCTTAAACACTTATAAGCTCTAGCAGCTTATTAATCCACTTAAAACTAAATTAACCAAGTTCTCTCAAAGCAACATGACATATTATAAGCACTTAATTAAACTGCTTAATACAAATCAGCTAATCCAAACTGCTAAACAAACTTAACACTTAACAGATTTCAACAGCTTATTAAAGAAAACAGAATTATAAAATCTAACATAAAACTTATTGAAGCTTAAAAAAATAAGGTGTACCTTGGTTCTATCCCAGCAGAACAAGGTAAGCATTAACACTAATTCTGAGCTTAGTGGAATAGTCACGACAGGCACATAATCAAACAAACACAACCTATTCAATTCCTAAAGTGCTATCAACTGCTCTAAACCCTCTTGATACCATGCAGACCCATCCTCCAATTCCAGATGTAATCAAGCCTGGATTAAATGAACAACAAATACTAACACAAACTTTTTTAACAGAATTAAAATGAAGGTGCAAATTAAGATGAAATACTTATTTTATTAAAACTGAAATAGGTTCCTTACAATATGAAAGGAAATAACATGAAATTGCAATTACATTAGAAAACTACTAAAAAAAAAAAAAAACTTAATCGAAGAATTAAACTATTACAAAAATTAAACTAAAAATCACCACTAAAAAATTACTCTCTTCGTGTGCTGGAATGAGGGGTATTTATACCCGAAGCTTCATCTTCTCGATCCTTCTTCTCGCTTCAATCTTGGCCCTCCATCCCTTCTCTCTCCTCGATCTCATATGTAAGCCGTAGGATTAGATTGTGTATAAACCCGGATCGATGATGTGGCTTGGTGTGCTAGATATGTGAGTGTATACACTCACACACGTCACATCACCCAATGAAATTGATAGATTATGCCAGGGTGGAATGGTTAGGGAATGATTGATAGTGACAGATGAGTTAGGGTTTGTGAGAGGGTTGTTAACCCTAAGGTTAATTAGGGTGTGGGTGAATGGTTAATCGAACTAGGGTTCATGTGTTCTTGGTGTTCATGTGTGTGTGAGTGTGCTTTGATCTTATTTGGGGTAAATGGGGTGCACAGTAATTGTAAAAGGGATTATAAGTTAACCGGGTTGGTCGGGTTAGGGGTTCGGGTTAGGTTTGGTAATCGGTTGGGGCTCGAGTTGTGAGTTGGATGAGGGTGGGTAATTGGGTTATATTTACCCGGCTCATTTGACCCTCGCCTTTTAGATCTTAGTGTAAATTGCAATAACTGCCCTTGTGTTTTAGCAAGCACAATAATCAATATAATTATAACTTCCATAATTGCATAATCAGCCCTTGGGTTTAGTAAGCATAATTCCAAGGCTTATAAACCTCTTCACTAAATTTTGCAAAAATCAACCCTTAACTTATATAAATAATGAGTTTTGGGGTTTTGGTTAGACTGTGTTTCTTGCAGTTGAACTGTAGAAGGCTGAGGCATGATTTCTCTGGCTCGGCTTTGATCACTCATAACCGTTTCTCAGAGTTCGATCTTGACTGATTTCATTGCAATATTTACATATCCATACTCTGCCACTAACACTCAGATACGCAGCACATTTTTGAGCCATTTTTTGATCCGTTTTGGGTTTATTTGGGTACTATAATCATAAATAATTATGTGTATCTACACTTAATCTAAATTCCCAAACTTAACGATTGTGTTCCTCAACATGCATAATACATTCCCTATAACAAATACCTCAAAAATTCCCCAAACTAAACCTTTTGAAAAGTAGCAAAGAGTCTTGTTTGAGAGAGAATAAGAATCACAAGTTATAAAACCACCCGACTTCCCATTTTCTAGATTTTTTCTCTTTTTATGGATTTTCCTTGATATTACAGTTAACACCTAACATAATTTATTTGTGTTGACATAAGCAATGTTTTCCAATTACCAACATTGGTAACTTTTAGGATCTAGAACAAAACGCACAATTAAGCGTTAAAAGATACTTCATCATCCCCGATTTTTCACTTTCCCATGCTAAGCTTAAAAACAGATCACCGTTAATTACAAGTCAATGACACTAACACTACTCATAAAGACTAATTGTGTACTTACTTTTCCTCCCCACAAATCCTACTTTTGATCTCAGGATTTTACTAAGTCACATACCCGAAGGCTCTTTCAGACTTTTGTTTCGATACTTAATTAATTCAGAAAATAAAAGTGCAATGTAGAGAACGGCAATAATTACTCCTAGCCCTTCTCAAAGATCAAATCAATCAAGAATAAAGTCCACATCGAGGCGAACCAAAATTTGGCTTTTTATAGCTACTTAAGTCAAAGGGCACATACCTGTCAATAACCCTAAGGCTCTTTAAGAACAAGAATGGACCAATCACATTTGCAACAATATACCCTTAGGCCCTTTAAGGTCACAAAATAAGACACAAAATTAAGCATCTTATTAAACCTCAGTCCTTTAGTAGGCTATACAACCTCGGCCCGACTCTGTCAAGATGCCGCAAACCATAGTTTCGACTTGGATTAGATATAGTAAACAGCCGGTGCCTTATATCTCGAAGGCCCGACATCGATAGCGAGTCGACAAAGGTTATTCTATCTAATTATGACACCGGACTTTACCTTATATGAAAACTCCAACATCGGCAACGGGGGGGGGGGAGGGGGGGGGGGGGGGGGGGGGGGGGGGGGGGGGGGGTAGCCGTACCTATGCCGCGAGCTTACATGGAAGTATACTGGGCAGAGATATCTATTTCATTAACTTTTTGTATTATTTAACGCCAAATTAAGTATTCCATATGTTTACTATCATATCCTAATCACCCCGGACCAACCTCCACCTACACAACCCATCCTAACATCCCCACCCCCCCCAGCCCCCACACAGAAAAAACCCCTTCACTCACCCCGAGCCCCCACTCCAGGTCCCCCCCCCCCGACCACCGTCTGCGCATGGCCCTGCCCACCCCCTCAACACCGAATCCACACCTTGCCAACATCCCACACTCGCCCCACTCCAAACTACCAAACACAAGAACAATTCCCCCCAGCCAATATATGCAAACACTATAGCCACAATCAACACCCCCACCCTGCGCACATAATTATCCCCAATCTACATGACGCCATTACGCCCAAGCATACATTTACTAATAGATATCACGTCTAGCATGTCATGAGACTACATAAACACTCTTCCTATAATTGTTCCGGGAAAAAGTCAAGAACTCCACCCGAACGATTCGCGTCAAAACATTACTTCTTAATCTTTACCAAACTGCCACCAACCCTATTTAGATCTATATACAACACTCTATTTTATTTATATATTATATTATTTTAATTAATTATCTATTATTTTTTTTTTTTTTTATTCTCAATATTATTAAATTTAAATTTGAATAAAAAATAAATTTTTACTCACAGCCACCCCCTAGGGCCCCCAACCCCCCTAATATGCACAAAAAAGTGGGATCCCCGGATCCTAGCCACAACCCACTACCCCCGCACCTAAATCCACGATCGAAATCCCCTCCCCCCACACCCATGCAACCTTGTTCCTCGACAGTTTAAAGACGGGTTCACAACGAACATCAAATCCATATACACAACCGACGCCCCCGCACCAACGAACCAGCTCACCACCAGCCGCCGGCACTAGCTCAGACACCCCCCCCCAAACTGCCTCCCCCGGCTTCCCGCCACGGCTTCAAGACGGCCAACGGAACCGACGACCCCCGAGCGGCATCTAGCCCAGAAGGGAAGACCATCCATCTGCCAACTACCCAACCCCAACACGGGACAAACAACGAGACACGGAAGAGGAATGGGGGGTGCCCCCACCCCTCACCACACAAACTCGTGAACCGACTCAACAAAGCCAGGTCCACTCGCCACACGCCCTGCACCTGGCTCGCGCCAGGGGGACGCCCGACGGCCCCTTTCCGCGCATGGAAGAATAAATGAACCCCGAGATCGACGCTGCGACTGACTCGCACCCTGACTGTTCCGATGTCCTTTTCGGGATATCCCCACTGGCCCCGAACCAGTAGCCCCTGCCAAAGTGGAACAGCCCCGATCTCAGCATACACCTGCACCTCCCCCCCCCCCATCCACGCCGAAATGCCCTGGCTCCCCACCATTGAGTGTGCAGCCAATGGAGACCGTGGTCCTGCCTGTGTCCCGCTTCCTCCGACTCCCCAGCACCCAAGCGCCGGACACAACCCCCTACCGTCCCCCACAACAAGTACGCAAAGTTAGCGCCCTACCCGCGCCCGCCCGGAACAACCCCCACTCAAAACACCAGTCGTGATACAGTGCGACGGTACGCCGCCAAGTGCAAGCCGGAACACAGCCCCCTCCCCGCGTCCCGGCGGCCCAGAACAGCAAGTATCCAACTACCGGCACCCCATAACCCAGCTATTAACCACCTATAAAGGCCAGCACCCCACGATCTCCCTGTGGGTAGCCTCCATTAAGTACCTCGGGGGAATCCGCGATAATTCCAGGTAACACAAGCGACAACTATCCGCATTGAAAGGCGCGTTCGGAATCACACAACGGATGTGGGTAAAATACTTGTTATAGATGTAGCAGATCACCCAGCCAACGGAACGACCATAATACCATCCGGGGGTGGTAGGGGGTGGGTTTTTGCGGAGACTATGATCATTAAAATCAATTGGATTCACGAAAGTGATTCTAACTATTGGTCCAGAACAATGTGGATCACGGCTAAAGCCCCTCACTTGACACATCCTCCACAAGTTCCAGCTTAGATTCTTCATTATTTTCCTTCTACAATTTCTTGAGGACGAGCAAAGAGTCATTGAGTTATCTTATGTAAGAATGCAGGCCAAGAGACAAATTAACTTTTTCCTATAATCGCAATTCAGTCATCATTTTCCACAACAACTCGGGACCACACGAGCCCCCCCTCTGGGCGAATAACCATCCACCCTGCCCTTCTCGGTGGACTCTGTGCGAGTACCGGTGGCAGTATACGGGCTATGCTGACTTGCGCACCTTCCCTGGAGGAAGGGGCGGGACAGAACCCTAAGATCCCGTGTGGAGGCCACGACCCCTTAACAATCCGGATGCCTGAACCTAGATCCGCCCGACCCGCCCTATCCAGCATCGCCCCCCTATAAACTAATTTTATCAACCACGGCGCTGCTACCTGTAGCTACGAATTGAAACATACATCGAATTCGCAAAGCGGATTTGAGTAGACAGCAAACTTTACCTTCTCAAGAAATTCCTCTTAACGGTTGAGTCAGAGCATTACCTGATGGTCACCGTGCCTCCAAAGGAGCCAAGTTCATGTCGTGAACTTCCTCAATAATATCAACTAGTCATTTCACCGTAGACGAACTAAGGCAGGAAACCCACGGATGGACTCGATGGACTGTATGGGCCCCTATACATCTGGACAAATAAATCCTTAACAAACCAATATAATTCCGGCCCGTTCACAACTATCCATCATAGATGATCGGGATTCAACATTTTTGATTACCATTCAGTTTCCAGATTCTCACTTTGGCATGTTCAACGTTAAACTTCCTTTCCCAACACGAAGGAACAACTATTATTCGTCCGAACACCCACCAATTACAGCTCGATCGGTCTGTAGGGGTTTCGAACCCACTGGTCTTTCCCCCGCGCAACCCCCGTGTCCACAGGAAACTATGCTGTCCCGCTCCTACGACCCCGGATTCCGCCATCATTCCGTGATCAGTCCACTTTCCTCCGGGTAACGACGCGACTATCCTTAGGATCCAAATCCCCTCCGGATGACACAGTAGACGGATAGGCCTAACGGTCGGCGATCATGGTTTTTTTGGTTGATATCGAGTAGGTAAAACCTCACCTACGTGCCAACCCGAGGAGCGGCCAACGCGGTAGCTCCTGGCTCCCTCACCACCCACCACTTCTCCCCCTAGCCAAATACCGGGGCGCAAAGCCCCCTCCCACAGTAACATGGACCCACGCCCTCCTCATCTCGTCCCCTAAACACGGGTCCTAACAAACCTCCAAACCCCGGCCCACCCCTAGACCCTTACCCCGGCTCATGGCCCCGAACTACACTAAAAAAACCAAAAACGTCCCCCTGCAAACAAATCCGCCAAAATAGTGCGGAGACTTACGGCATTAAACATCAATGTGCAATCCGCACGCGCCGCAGCCTAGCGCCATGCCGATTGAAACCTCCCCCGCGGCCCCAAATACCCGCCCCATATAGTGACGTATTGACCACTTCACCTAAATAACTTGCCATAAATATTTATACAACTACCATAATAACTATCTATTACCGGGTAATGGAAGCATAACGTTCCATCAGAAAAACGGCAAGGCTAAGCGCCCAACCCACAGAGCCAACCCTATATATTGATAGAAGAATGAGAATTTGTCATCTAGGCAAACATTTTTTGGGTTTAAGAGGAGGTGGGACCAGGTGATCCGTAGACGGTCTCCTTCTACCAGCATCCGATTAGACAAATGGTAGGAGGCATAGGAAAGGAAGGACATTCGATAATAACCCTCCGCATCGGTTTTAGTTGATTGCCCTGTCTGCGGTTCCTCGCTTATGGGGCCAGGAAAAAAGGCTATAGGACCCGGACCAATGCCCCCAAGCCCGCAGACATAAGTTCTATATGTCGACCGACCTACCTGCCTCTAGGAGGCCAAGGCATGTAACCCACCGTAGACCCCAATGCCACTTATGCATTTGTACCCCGTGTTAAAAGCTATTATTAGTCCCGCTTCTACCCACACGCCAACCTACTCTAAGCTTAATCACCCGCGACCCTACACCCCCAACTTTATTACACAACGGAGCTCAAGTATTTGGCAGGTTGGTAAGTACCAACTAGATTGGTAGGGTTTTGGAGTACGTGGTGGCAATATGCACCCGCCAAGCTAAATGCGACGGGTTAATTGATTCCGCGTATATCCTGCCACGGATTATAGGTATGCAATAACGAATTGGGTCCCCTTTGCTGACCAGTTGTTATATGCTTAGGTTTAGGACATTCGGTTGATTGAAACCCGGTGGTCTTATTTGACTTGCCAAATTTTTGAAGGTTGGTTTCTTTGGAGAAAATTACCAACCCAGCGCTGCAGTTTGTTGAAATTGAGTTGGATGATTATCATGAAAACAACGGGAAATCGTACCGCACCAGTCGAGTTAACGACACCAGGTTTTAAAAATTGTGACATTTATGATCCCCACACTTGACACAAACTACCACACCAACTGCTGAATAGCGCCGTTGAAGCCTGTCTATATCACACCACCAGCTTACATAAAGCATCATCAAAAGGATTCATTAAGATATGGTGACCTCTTATCCTCTGATGCGACGCGGGCACAATATTTGCCACACGAGCCGCAATAATAAAGAGAACGACTGCCGCCTTGAAGACATGGGATCAAATGCCGATCCTCTTACACTTAGGAATCAATTACGCAAGACAACCTGGAGTCGACTAACTTATTTGACTATGCTTTCAATAATCGCTAACCCTTCATGAGGAGTGCAATATTGCTCAAGGAAATTGCCACCGTAGCTTCGGGCTGCTGGGGAAAGCAGAATCTAAGGCCTCTTGATCGTTTGAATCAAGGAATTATAAAAAGTATCGAGTTTGGTGGTAGTATCCGAAAAGCATGTGACGGACATTGACGAAAGGCGTCCTTTAAAACGTTCCATCTTTCATTAAGCTTCGTTTGGTTTTCTGATAAAAAGTAAATGAATCCTCATTTCGATAGTAATGGTTTTTGAAAGGTGGGAAGTATGTTTATGAATTTTGAAAACAAGCGTCCCAGTGAGAATTGATCTTGGATGGTTCTTATTGTCTAACCAATCTCGGGCGTTCTCCTACTCAGATGAAAAAGGGAAAGCAAAAGCTTAACCGAAGTGTTCGTCGGAACTTCTGGGATTCAAACGTTGAATTGACATATAATAAAAAATCGAATGAGATTGTGGGGATCTTGACTAGCCCGTAAATATGTATGCTTATGCACAAGATTGAAGTAACGGTTGCTTTAAGCTCGAAATTGTTTTGGCATTGATCGAGATGAAAACCTATAGCATCCGCATACCCCTCGATGGGTCATGTAACATTTGGGCATCGTCTTCGATTGTCGGCCATTGGAACAAAACGTTTTGTTCAACAATTGTTCAACCCGGAAGAGTTTGTTGTTGACGACGTCCTACAGATTGCAAACGAGTGCGCATAAAAGAAATAAAAAACAGACAATTAAAAAAGCAAAAACTTAACTAATTTTTTTTTATTTTTTTTTTTTTTTAGCAATGAATTTTAAAAAACGGTACACGACAGAGACGTAAACCAAATAATCACTACTTCACGGTAGCTCTTGAAAATTGCCTTTCAAAGGTGAGCCGTAACTTGGTTAGAGTACACAAAAAGGCAAGTGTATAGATAAAATCTTGATTACGAATTGGGCACCAATATGCAAGTTCACAAAACGGAAATATGAAATGATAATATCTCATGAAATATTATTTGTTGGTGTTCCGTTAACCACTTGGTGAATTTTAATTTCTGAATTAAGAAAATTTATTTATATTTTTGATTTTTCTATTTTTTTTTTTTTTTTACATTTTTCCCTATACTAAAAAGAAAAAGGAACATATATTTTTTACTTTTATATTATTATTTTTTTTTTGGATATTTGGATTTAATATGACAAAAATTTAACTTTCCGAGGACGAAAGGATCATCAAACCAAATCGACAAACTCGTACGAAGGAATCGCTCACGACAAGATCCCGCGGCAACAGGCGCCCAAAAAAACTGAGATATGTGCCATTTATACACGTCAAATATAACATAAAAAAGAAATATAATCCCGAAGAGTAATTAAGACAGTTACCAAGTATTACCCTTGATAAAATCACATCTCAAAAATATATATAATATAATATAGAATACTATAATAACCCGGGCAAGTATGATCAACCGGTCGATTTTCCCCAATGACTCGTGCAATGGAAACCTCGTTTAGGTTTGGATCCTGATTTGAATAAGAAAAGAGATATTTTTGATTTAATTATACTACTAAAATTAAAGGCACAATTAAACAACTAATTAACAAATTAAACTAATTACGAAAGTAAATAAAATGCGACATTTAAGAAAACAAATGCAATTTAAATCCTAAAATTATAAACTAAATTCCCAATTCTAAATTAATGCTAAAGAAAATTTTAGGAAAATTAAAAATATTTTTTAAAGGCTTTTTGGATTTTATATGAATTAAACACTAATTAATCTAAATTAAATCCTAAAAATAGAAATTTAATTGATAAAAATTAAGAAAAATACTTTTTAAACTAAATTAACTCTAAATTACTTAAAAAGATGAGAAAAACATTTTTTATCACTAATTTTTCTATTTAAAAGGTTAAAATTAAAAAATACTAAAGGTTTGAAAATTAAATGTTTTAAAACTAAATTTGAAAATTAACTAAAAATTCTATAAAAATACTTTTTATAAAAAAATGCAGAAAATAATTTTATTAAAAGCCCTAATTTTAAACTATTTATTAAAAACTAATTTAATTAATTAAACTAAAAAACCTAATTTTATTATTTATAAAAAAACTATTTTTATAAACTTAAACTAAATCAAAACAAACACATGGGTGAAAAGTGTCAAAACAGAAAGATAAGGGTAGGCGGTGTAAATTTAGATTTTATACTAAAAACACAAAGTTTGAACTAATGGCAGAATTAGTCCTTTAACCTAGGACTAACTAGACTAACTTTTAAACTAACTAAGGACTAACTATGCTACTAACGAAGGACTAACTGAACAATTAACAAGGACTAACTATGTAATATTTAAACTAACAGAAACTATAAAAGCATGCAAGACAGGCCCCTGAACCTTCGAAAAACTAACAAACAGCATCCTAATTGATTAAAACAGCTTATTCATAAAACTTTTAAAGACAAATTTTCTTAAAAAAAAACTTAATCCTAACTTTTTAAAAATAAGCTTAATAACTTAAACACTTATAAGCGCTAGCAGCTTATTAAATCCCACTTAAAACTAAATTAACCACTTCTCGTCAAAGCAACATGACATATTATAAACACTTTAATTAAACTGCTTAATACAATTCAGCTAATCCAAACTTCTTAAACAAAACTTAACACTTACAATTTCAACAGCTTATTAATGAAAACAGAAATTATAAAAATTTAACATACAAACTTATTTGAAGCTAAAAAAAAAAAGGTGTACTTGGTTCTTCCCAGTCAGAATCAAGGAAAAGCATTAACAGCTATTCTAGCTGTGGCTTAGGCAGACCAGCTCAGATTCAAACAAAACACAACCTAATCTAGTCCTAAGCGATCCAACAGCACTAACCCTCTTGATACCATAGCATCCATCCAATTCCAGATGGTATCAAGCTTGATTAAATGACAACAAAACCTAACACAAACTTTTTACACGAATTAAAATGAAGGTGCAAAATTAAAATGAAATACTTATTTTTATTTAAAACTGAAATAGTCCTTACAATATGAAAGGAAATAACATAAATTCCAATTACATTAGAAAATACTAACAAAGAAAAAACTAATCGAAGAATTAAAACTAACAAAATTAAACTAAAAAAACACCACTGAAAAAAATACCTACACTTCGTGCCAGAATGAGGGGTAATTAGACCCTAGCTCAGCTCTCGATTCCTTACTTCTCAGCTTCAATCTTGGCCCTCCATCCCTTCTCTCTCCTTGATCTCATATGTAAGCCGTAGGATTAGATTGTGTATAAACCCGGATCGATGATGTGGCTTGGTGTGCTAGATATGTGAGTGTATACACTCACACACGTCACATCACCCAATGAAATCCGATTAAGATTATCAGGGTGAAGGGTTAGGGAATGCTTGATATGACAGATGAGTTAGGGGTTTGTGAGAGGGTTGTTAACACTAAGGTAATAAGGTTGGGTGAAAATGGTTAAACTAATCGAACTAGGGTTCAATAGTGTTCTTGGTGTTCATGTGTGTAGTGAGTGTGCTTTGAACTTATTTGGGATAAATGGGGTGCGTCACAGATAATTGATAAAAGAGGATTATAAGTTAAGCCGGGTTGGTCGGGTTAGGGTTCGGGTTAGGTTGGGAAATCGGGTTGGGGCTATGGGGGCTTGGTTGTGATTGGATGAGGGATGGATATTGGGTTTATTTGACCCGGCTCATTTGACCCGCGCCTTTTAGATCTTTGGGGAAATTGCATTATCGGCCCTTGTGTTTGGCAAGCACAATATCAAGTATAATTATAACTTCCATAAATTGCATAATCAATCACCCTTTGTTTTCAGTAAGCATTATTCCAAGGCTTATAAACCTCTTTATAACTAATTGCAAAAATCACCCCTTGAACTTATACAACAATGGAGTTTGGTTGTTGACTGAGGTTCTTGCAGTGACTGTAAAGGCAGAGGCAGGATTTCTCTGGCTCGGCGTTGATCACTCATCCGTTCTCGTGTTCGTTCTTGACTGATTTCTTGCAATATGTGTCATATCCATACCTGCACACAATAAAACCTCCAGAGTACAACAAATGTTTTGCCATTTTTGATCCGTTTGGGTTTAATTGGGGGGGTTATTTTAATCATAAATAGATAAGTTGTATTATCTACACTTCTCAGTCCACTGTCCTAAATCTTTACCCAAGAATCAAACGTCATTTGTTGATCCTAGGGTCACCTGCTATCCAACTTTTAACCAACCAAAGGCAAAGATAACAACGTTATTCTGTGATCTATTTACCTAGATAATATAAAATTGAGATAATAGAGAGCTATACTGGCATCTAGCTAACGCTTTATTTGTATTCCTAGACCCAGTTGAATGATAAGTCGTACACTTAAGCACGTAAACGAGTATAAATTGATAAACATAAAACAACACACAAAGAATAAGATGCAATCGAGATAAACATAAACCAAACGTTAAATTTTCATAAACATAACTAATACATAAAGGTATTAGCCAATAGCCATTGTAACTATACATATGTCATAGACAAACGATTAAGGTAAACTAAACTGTTAAGTAAAGATACCAAAAACCGAACAACGTATTTAGAGTGTAGAAAATTACAAAGGGATTTCCAATGGATTGAATTGTGTTGCAGAAGGCCTCTCGGTTTTCTCTTCTCTTTAAAACTCAAACCTGTGGTTAATGCCTTCTTCTAGTATTCGTATATTTTTTTGTTGCACACTAAAATTAGTATATAGGGTTCATATTTTATTGTTGGAAAATTGTGGATCTAGAAATCCTAATCATTACTTTTAATATTAAACGAGCTACGCAAGCGGATACATATCGCCCATATAGCAACACATAATTAACATAAAACGTAAAAAGGAAACATACCTATTAGCAACTAACTAGATGACGAATCGAAGACAACATCTAGACAATGCAATTATTAATAACGTGCAAACCAAAACACCACTTATAGACACCAAAATAAATAACCTCCATGTGTATTCACACTACAAGTCAAACGATATCACCCAAATGCTAGTTCTTCAACCAACGATAAAGTGAAACACCGATAATTGCAAAACACAAAAACCCTAAAGTGGGGTGTTTGTTTTCGTCGACCAAGAGGAAAAGAAAAAAGAGAGGGATGAGAATAATGAGCTCTAGGGTCCTCCTTATATAGTAAGTATTTAGGTTTTCCTAAAATACATACTTGGAGAAAAAAGATAGCCTACAATCCCAATCCAATCCCTTTGGGATCTATGGCCGGTCGAACCAAGGGTAATATACCCTTTGGTGTTGACTTTTTGACTTTTCCTTTATTAATGGATAAATACATTTAATTACCCATTAATTGAAAAGCCTTATTTGTTAATTATTCATAAGAAACCTAATAACGACCGTATAGCGTTTCATGGTAGTTTCATATATAATATAAATAATAAAATAAATAGTTATATTATTATAAACAATTATATAATGGATATCTCAGTGTAAATGTAGTGACCCCAGTAGGCTCCACGTATTCTAGCTTATAAATATCCGTATGACATGACACAAACCAACAGCCCTACTTGCGAATGGAGTCTCCTTCATAAAAATATACTATAGTAACATTGACGAATAGTTTAGAAAACAACATCAATGCTCCTAGAAATACCTGAGTATGTAGTTTTTTGGTACAACAACTCAGCGTTCCATGTTATAGTGCATTCCAATCCTTTTGTTTCGATACAATGTCAATAATTGATATAGAGGAGCAAATAGTCATTCCATAATTTAATGATTCTATTTCTCATATCAGTATTGAATCAGATCACCAAACGTAAAAAGGATCATCTTTACTACACTTTGGGCACAGCCATGCAAATATTTGATCAACCCAACGAGGGGCCCAGTAAGTATCTTACTCCCAAAACATGAGGAGAAACAAATTCTATTTCGACTACAAGTGTCCGCCATGTACTTCAAAATATTTGTAAAAATAGCCCTTATAACTACCTTGTTACGGTATAGTGGTAGACTATAATCAAGAAATGCTATCCATACATGCAAAACTCGCTTGTATCTCAAGTCTAGGGATAAACATAACTTTCACCATATGTGTAATTGATTTCAACTTAATATCTTATATATTAAACATAATATACATATATAGATCAAAAGCAAAATGTCAAATCATAAAGAGAGAGTAAGTATTCCGTAAGGGTTTTAAAAGATTACTTTTAACCAAAGTAAATCCAAAAACCTTCTCGAGTTGTTTCTCGATGAGGCGTGAATTGAAAATCGTGATTAAGGTTTGGTCCTTTTGGCTTCGTTTTTGTCATTTTTTTGGTGATATCTTTACCTTGCACAAATCACGCAATGTTTATAAAACACGCCCGAAAAGAAATAATTTATTCCTCTTTTAACTTATGACCCCTCACAATCAAACAAGAACATAAAAGGTCTATTAAGAAGGTTCAAAAATTATTTATTTCTAAAGCACCCCCGTTTTAACCACTTATTTAATAATAATAGATAAAAACTAAGATAAATATTTATAAAATTTATTTAAAAGGCTTTAAGAACGGGAGTTCGTCATTCTTGATTTTCACAATCCCCAAACTAAGCTTAAAACGAAATCACATTCAAATATAATATTAGATGCTAACACTAATCATAAATGCTAATTGTGTACGCATAGTTACTTTTCGCTCCTTTATTCCTAAATCCTCTAAGGATTTTATTATTATTATTGGTGACAAATAAATTATGTCCTTATTTTCATAAAGGTGCCCGGTTTAGACCATAATTAGTTTGAAACCCTTTCCTAAAGAGACGATATGGTGAGAATAAGGTCCACATTAAGGTTCTAATTTCGCATGATTTAGGGGTTATCCTTTTTATTTCATCCGAAACAACTCAACTACGAGTCCAGAGATAGAGGCTTTATTTAGATAACCCCATAGTCGAAATTTAGCTTTATTCTTATTATTATTGCAACATTATTAAACCTCAGTCCTTTAAACAACTGTCACATCGGTATGTGAGTCGACCATGGTCCAGGAGTCTTATTTCGACCTCGGTGATCCTTGACCTTTTTGAAGGCTGCAACATCGGTTGTGAGCCGGCAAGATGCATCAAACTTTTATCAGTCTCGGATTATTACTATGTGCCTTATTTAGAAGACTGTCACATCGGTTGTGAGCCGGCAAGAGGCAGTAAACTTTTATCAGCCCACAGTTTTTATTATTATTATTATTACCTCCACCCTTTAAATGACTACCACATCGGTTGTGAGCCGGCAAGAGGTAGTGTTCTTATTTCGGCTTCGGTTTATTACATAACTATTATTATTATAGCCAAATTTCGAGTCCTGTGATCTTTTAACTACCTAGACAACGGTAGCGAGCCGTCAAGAATTGGTAGCCTATTTCCCCACAACACTGACAAAACCACGATGTATACCTTACTTTCACCAGAAGGAATCTCTACGAAGTGATTTAAACTAAGAATCGTAAAAACCAAAGTAACATTATTTATTCAACAATTAGAACGTTTATTAAGCTAATGGGAGCAAAAAGTCACAATTAACTTCTATGAGCTCTAAAGAGTTCCAACTACTCTATGTTTAGCTTCTAACTTATATTTAACTCTATCATCTTTCGTTCTTTGCAAAATTTTAAAGTTAAGCAAACGCTAAGTCTCAAAAGCTAAAGGGAAAGCTAGAGTTTAAAACTTGATCAAGTCAAAAGCTACCTAATTCTACGGGCCTACTTATTTATATATTTTTATATTTTCATCATTTTTATATATATATATATCATAATAAAACAATAAAAATTTTAAAATTTTGGTCAAAACGGGATTGCGCGGGAACACCTCGATCAAGTCCAAAATTTATTCCTTATTAAAGACAAAATTGCGTGTCATAAACCACTTATTCTATTTTTAAATTTTTTTTTAATTTTGGCATATTTTTGCTATTTTTGGTGGGAAAACAGGGTTACGTGAAGACAAGGCAAATGCAAGTAAGATCAAATCAAAAGATCCCCCTCCCCATACTAGAACTACACATTGTCCTCAATGTGAGACTGTCACCCCCATACTAATTTCAAGGCATAATCCAAAAATTAAGGGGTCTCTACGCAAATCAAAATCCATTTATTAAGTATGCTAATAGATAAACGTGAATCAATAAGATCTAGAACATCAGATTCCCATATATAAGCATGCGAAGGATTGAAGATCGAGTGAAGTGGACAAAAACACGAAGCACGTGAGTCTTATATTTGGGCATCCTGGACGTACATCACAAAACACGAAACACGAGAAAGGAAGAGGCGAGCCTCCTCACATCACACTTATTTATTAAATATTATACTAATATACTATTACTAAGGATAAGCATGGGTTGCCACCCGCGAAGCACTTGTTTTTGTTAACCGAGTTACGAGCCTGACTCGACCTCGAATTTAATGGTCCCTAGGGAAAGTTTAGAGATCCGGGACAACCATTGGTGGTATGTCCCTCCAAAATAATGCTTAAGTCTATGACTGTTCACCTTGAAATTTGGTCCATTTGTTTGAGATAACTCGATGGTTCCATAAGGGAAAACTTGAGCAATGGTGAACGGTCCAGTCCAACAGGTCTTGAGCTTGCCCAGAAAATCTTTAATCGAGAATTAAAGAGAAGAACCCCGTTCACACAATCGTTGAAAACGCGGTGTTTAATCTTAGATTCATTGATTCTTCGTAGTTTTCTCTTTATTTTTAGACTTACAGTTCTCATTTATGCTTGATCTCGTGGTCATTTAATTCATTCTTTTGAAATTTCCGGTGATCATCCCGCGTACTTAAGGTCATAATTACGTGCTTTACAGGCCCAATAGCCTTGTGTTCAATTTCGAAAGGAATTGGCAAGCCTTTTCGTAAACGGAGCTTATAAGGAGTGCACACGATGGGTGTTTTGAAAGCGGTTCGGTAGGCACCATAATGCTTCATTAATCTTATCTGACATGAACACCGGTTTTTACCTACGGTCCTTTCCTAAAATTCGTTTCAAACCACGATTTGGGAAACCTCCACTTGTCTTCTCGTGTGTGGGAGGTTACGCGGTAGATAGACGGTGTGTAACTCCCATTAACTTAAGCATAACTTTGAAAATTGATCATTTACAAAAAGTGTAGTACCACGATTACTCTATTATAGTCGAGGAGTCAAATAGGGCAATAAGAGATTTCAAGTATTGTTCAAAAATCGGGCTCATTAGTGGGGAGCGATTTTGCTTCAACCTTTAGATAAGTAATGCGGCCACGAGAATGTACTTGTTCCCTCGAGAAGATAGGAACAGTCCCATAAAATCGATGCCCCACACGTCAAAGATCTCGTATATTTGAATTGCATTTTGAGGCATTTCGTCTTTTTGCAAGATTTTGCCTTGACGTTGACATGAGTCACATGACTTTACCATGTCATGGGCATCTCGCGGTAAAGTTTTAGAACAATGAATCCGGGTATTGAAGACTTTCTTAGCGGTGTAGTTCGCACCATGATGTCCCCTGGTGGGTCTATTATGGCAAGCTGTGAGGATATCAATGGCTTCTTTGCCGTGAACACATCGTCTAATCACTTGATCCGCACAAATCCTAAACAAGTAGGGTCGTCCCAAAAATAATGCTTAATGTCCTTAAAGAATTTCTTCTTTTGTTGGGACGACATCCCTTTTACTACAAAATTCCCCACATGGTAATTTGCAATGTTGGCAAACCATAGGGTACTTAAATCATTATGAAAATATATCATTCCAAGGGTCTCGAGAGGAAATGTTTTGGTTATTTCCTTTTTCTCAAGATCACCTTGATGAGGATTCTCTAATCTAGACAAATGGTCGGCCAGCCCCCCCGCGAGATTCTCCGCTCCTTTTTTATCACGAATAATGACATCAAATTCTTGGAGTAGGAAAATCCACCAGAGTAATCTCAGCTTAGCATCCTACCTAGTAAGAGATACTTGAGAGCGAATGTTGTACACACTATGGTCTTTGATAAGACTAAGTACGACCGGAATTTCTCGAAAGCATACACAACGGCTAATAACTCTTTTTCTGTTGTAGTGTAATGTGCTTGAGCATCCGTCATGGTCTTACTTGCAAAAAGTGTATAGGCTGAAAATGTTTGGTCTTTCGTTCCCAAGACTGACCTACACGCTTAATCACCTAGCGTCACACATAAATTTCAAATGGTAGGTCCTATCGGGGCAACTAAATTCGGGGCTTCGGTTAAACTTCTTTTTAAGTTATATTAAACGCTTCAATTACATTCTTTTGAGAAAACTAACCGAGGGTTTCTTTTTATATATATGGGTCATCGGCCAGGGGATTTTAGAAAATTTTAAATAAAGTTCGGTAGAACCCGGCGTGCCCTAAACAATATTCGAATGCTCCCTTAGTGTTGGAAGTCTGGATAGAGGAGAGTTTAGCTATAACATCAACTTTAGCTCGGTCGACCTCAATCCCGGACTTTGAAATCTTATGGCCGAGGACTATGCCCTCTTTAACCATGAAATGGCACTTCTCCCAATTTAGAACTAAGTTGGTTTCTTCGCACCGTTTTAGCATTTTGTCTAAACGGGAAAGGCAAGACGAGAAAGAATCCCCGAAGATCGAGAAATCGTCCATGAAGACTTCCATTATTTCCCCGATCATATCGTGGAAAATGGCCATCATGCACCTTTGGAACGTGCCCGGAGCATTACATAAACCGAAAGGCATACGTCGGTAGGCAAACGTCCCATAAGGGCAAGTGAAGGTGGTCTTCTCTTGGTCTTGCGGGTCAATAGGAATTTGAAAATATCCTGAGAAACCATCTAGAAAACAATAGTATTCGTTCCCTGCTAAACGTTCTAGCATTTGGTCCATAAAAGGCAACGGGAAATGGTCTTTACGAGTGGCATCATTAAGCTTTCAGTAATCAATACAAACTCGCCATCCCATAACTAACCTAGTGGGTATTAACTCATTATCTTCGTTTTCAACTACGGTCATGCCACCCTTTTTAGGCACACAATGAACGGGGCTCACCCACGGACTATCGGAGATAGGGTAAATCAATCCGGCATCAAGGAGTTTGATAACTTCCTTTTTGATAACCTCATGAATTTTTGGATTCACCCTTCTTTGATGTTGAACCGCCGGTTTGAAGTCGTCTTCCATTAAGATCTTGTGAGTACAAAAACTAGGGTCGATACCCTTAATGTCAGAAATTTTCCATGCGATGGCCCGTTTGTGTGACTTAAGAACCTTTAAAAGGGCGGCTTTTTCTTCATCTTTTAATTATTTAGAAATTATGACGGATAACTTATCAGTTCCTTCTAAAAATGCATATTTTAAATGCGACGGTAAATCCTTAACTCGGTTTTCAGTGGCTTTTCGGTTGAAGGCTTCGTCATAGTAACATCAACTTACTTAAGGTCGTCATTCTTCATCGGAGGGAGAGTCGGAGACGGGTCTTCATTTAACAATTTTTCAAGGTAAAGAATGTCTCCCTCCGTTGTGATAATTATTCAATAATCTAAATTAGATAATCTCTCCGGTGGGGTATGTAAAAAAGTCTCAATTTCTTCCAAAATGAAATCTCCTCCCTCAAAAGGAGTGAACGAGGGGGAAGAAGAAGCGATGATAGGATCCGAAGGAGTGGGATTTCCACTTGACGAATTATCCCAAAATCCGAGCACTTCTTGAGCATACTCCTCACAAGCAACGTCTATGACATTGACTTGATTAACCGTTTTGTAACTACGGGAGTAGCTCAAAGTTTGCCCGAATTTAAATGTAATGGCCTCATCATCGACTCGTAGAGTTAATTCTTCACGATAAACATCGATTAAAGCTCTTGCCGTCCTCAAGAAAGGTCTCCTGAGGATGGGGGGACCCGTGGATCAAACTGTAATTCTACTCAAAAAAGTCGGCCGGGAAAATAAAATTTTCTACTTTCACAAAAAAAACATCTTTTATGGAACACCTTGTGGATATGAGCAACCGATCGATTTGCAAGTTCAAGTGTCATGCGGGTCGAAGTGAGTTCCGGGAGCGAAAAGCAGTTTCCAACCGAATAGGACAGTAGATTAATGCTTCGCAGCCAAGATCGGCCAAGGCTAGCATTCATTCTAGCTCTGAGAAAATCACACGGGATTAGAAACTTGCCGGGGTCTCTAAGTTTTTCGGGCAAATTCTTTAGGAGCACCACCGAACAATTTTCATTTAACGGAGTATTTGCTAATTGAAACAACATTTCCTTATTACTTAGAAGACTTTTAAACGTAGAAGCAAACTTCGGCATATGAAGAAGAGCATCCATGAAGCTAATATCAAAGTGTAATCTTTGAAAGATTTGAAAAAACTTCAATATTTGATTATTAGCTTTTTCACGGAGCTTTTTGTCATTAAGCCTCGAAGGATAAGGTATTGACGGTTTAGGTTTAGGCTTCGGAGCAACTTCAGGCTCCGGAATCAGGTCTTGGATAACCAGAGGTTGAACGTGTGCGGTACTTCCTAAACTTGTATTTTGCACCTTGTCCTTTGTCGCCTTGGTTTCACGTTCCACTTCCTTCGGGAGAGGAGAAGGAATAGGTGGAATCGTAGGTCCATTATAAGCAACACCACTTCGGGTGGTAATAGCTTTCACGTCACCTCTCGGGTTAGCAACTGTATTACTAGGAAGTGATCCCGAACCCGAGGAATTTTGATTTTGTATATTAGTTAATATGTTCAGTATTTGATTGTTTTGATTTTCTATTTTGTTGGGTCTTGCATCAATCGTAGATTTGAACTCATTTCGCAATTATGTCTTCATGTTCATCATTTGAGTTTGCATTGCTCTTAACGTAGCTTCATTACTCTTCATGTAGTTTGTTAACTCGTTTGAAGGTCCAACTTGAGCTTGATAATTCGGAGTTTGAAAATTCGGATCTTGCTTAATTCGTTGTTTCCCTTGATTGAAAATTTTCCTGTTCCTTGATTGTCTAGAGCATGATATTCGGGGCTTGAAAATTCCCTTGATTTTGATTTTGATTGTATCAGTTTTGATTATTTTGCACATTCGGTTGATTGAAACCGGGTGGTTGGGTAGTTTATTCGTGATAGCTAAGCAAATTACGGTCACCTTGCGGTTGGTAGGAATTACCCCCGAGTTATAGTTACCCGTAGTAGCATAAGCGGCCTCTTGAGTGTAGCCATCGGCGGCTGGGCACTCAGTAAAGGAATGGGGACCACCACAAGTCTCGCATTTCGGATTCACAGATTTGACTGATTGTATTTGTCATCATTCATTTCTACAAATATTCTTATTCATTTAATACAAAGGTCGAAAATCATCTACGGGACTTCGGTTAGTAAGTAGTAGTAGAAGAGATATTTCTAGACGTCTCGTCTCGAGTTGCTGAAGTGTCCCAATGGTTATGGTGAGCGGTCATGTTCTCGATCAATTCGTAACATTCTTCTGGTGTCTTTTGCATAAAAGTTCCTCCCGCTGCAGCATTGATGGTGTCCCGATGACTTTAATGTCTAAACCATTGTATCAGACGTATCAATTTGTTGTATATCAATAAGCATGTTATGGTTAGGACACCGATCAATGGACAATTTATAACACTCCTATGCCTTAAATAATGATTCGTGCGGTTTTTGCTCAAATTTCGTGATCTCGTTCCTTAACTTAGTTACCATGGAAGGAGGAAAAATATTTAAGAGAAATTTCCTAATCATATCGTCGAAAGAGTGGAGGGAATTCCTGGAGGCGATCATACCACGCGATAGCATGATGCGTCAAGGAATATGGGAAAAGAGACAAGCGAAGGGGTCATTGGGAGTCCCCTTTGCATTCCATATGTTGAGTGTTTCCAAAAATTTATCAATATGCCTATTGGCATCGTCGCCCGGTAATCCATGAAATTGGCAAGTATTTTGAACTTGTTGTATCATGTGATGATGAAGTCTAAAATCCATTGCTTGAATTGGAATCGGGGCAATTGGTCCGTCCTGTCCATCTATAGACGGTTGGCACAACTCCTTCATTGATCGGGGAGCTTACCGTTAGGTCTCACCACCGGCGGTTTGTCCATTATTATTAGGGGAAGGGGGCACGCTGGGTAAGCTGGTCCCTTGTTATTATGAAGAATTGCTCATTAACTTCTTCAAAGTCGAAAAAGAGATGAAAATCAAAAAACGGGTTCACTACAATTCCTTCGGTCGAATAAGGAATCTTCGGGGCTGCGATAAGAGGAGAAAATAGATTAGCAGAATTAGGCGAGTGGCTCATGCATTAATTACAAGATATGAAAAAATTAAAATGAAAATATTTTTTTTAACCAATAATCGAACAAGTGTACGGTAGCTCTTTAGAAAAACACACAAAGAAGCAGAGGAGTGGGTAAGCGCGAAGCGTTTTAAAAACCTTCTCCTTTTAGGTCGAAGTTTGTTGGATCGACCTTCCTTAAACCTCTCTTAAAGTTTGTAAATCTAAAGGTGAGTCGTTTTCACAAGTGACACAACGGTTGTTTTTTATGTTTTTTTTTTGGTATTTTATAAAATAAATTGAAAACAAAATATTTTTGTATTTTTATGGTTTAAATAAAAGAAAATAGAAAATTCTAAACGATAACTTCACGGGGAAGGATCTTCAAGGTGCTAACTTCAAATACATCGCGAAAATCGTTCACCTCTTCCCCGGCAGCGGCGCCAAAAACTTGATTTGAATATAATAATAGTATATATATATAATTAAATATATATTCTAAAATAATACCAAATAGTTATAGTATAGAGAGTTTCCCGTTTAATATAAAATTTCTTGAGGACAAACAATAGAATATTTCCCGAGTGTCGTATCCCGACGAGAAATGAATTTGAATTCCACAAAAATATTTTGTTTGATGCTTGAATATCAAGTACTTTTGTTTTTGATTTCTAATTCTAAAAACGCAAAAGGAAGCAAGTAAACAATTAACGCAACTAATGAAAAACGTTAACGGGAATTTAAAAACGCGACATTTAAGCAAGTAAATCAAAATTTAACCCTAAAAATGTTTTTTTATTTTTTTTTTATAATCCTTAATTGACTAAAAATAATTTTAGAAAAAGAGTTATATTTTTTGACTTTTATTTTATTTGTTATGAATTAAAAACAGTTTTAATCTAAATTAAATATTAAAAATAGTAAACTAATTATTAAAAATCTAGAAAAATTAGGAAAATTACTTTAGACTATGAAGAATCTAAGAAAACTACAACTAGAATGTGGCTGAAGAAATAAGCAGTAAATAAGCAAAATAGTCTAATAAGCTAAAATTGAAAGATTGACTATATTAATTAAATAGTGCAAGTATTAATCGAAAAAGACCCAAGGGCAGTTGGTAGTGAGTGTGTGTGCTAAAGGTGTGGGGTGTGAAGGAGAGGTCACAGGTTCGACCCCTGTGACCTTTCTTTTTTATAAAATATTTTTTTATTTTTCTTTTTGTAATACGGAAGACAAGTGAAAATAAGCAAACTTAATAAAAATGACTTTTTTTATGAAACTCACAAATAAGCTGGTAATAAGCTAACTAATAGGGCAGAAATGCTTAAAATTTTAACAAGCTTTTAAGCTTAACTGAATAAGCCAAAAAGACTCTATAAGCTAGGACAAATTCTAAATAAGGCCTAAATTGTAGTAAACACTTGACTCAAATATGCAAAAAAAGACCAAAATTAGCAAAACATTATAAAGCTGAATATCGCTTAATAAGCTAAAACAAGCGACTTTTAAAAAACAAAATTCTTAAGACTTATGACAGATTTTTAAGCTAGGAATTAAGGCATATAAGCTCTTACATGAGCCAAAAAGCTTCAAACCGATGAAGACTAATACTAAGAGGATTCAAAAAGTTGGAATCAAAGGATTTAATTAAGAGTATAGCTTGAAATAGCAATAAAAAAGGCAGATCTAGTCTAATAGCTTTTAGCTTTTTGAGATGACAGGTAACTTGAAAGCTAAATCCTCATGACTAAAACTAATCCAGTATTCCTTTCCATTCCTAATACAGATTTAGATAGATCTACTAATTTAAGCTCAGGAATCATCCAAATTCCAAACAGATTTTAATTAGATTTTCTCAACCTTAAATTGCTTCCAAATCTGACTTTTTAAGGAAATTGCACTAATCTGATTTTGCAATAAAATTTCTTAAAAAGGTATAAAACCACAAATTGGAAACCAAAACAGGATGCAAATAAGTTGCATTTAGAAAACAGGTGCATAAGACACTTATATAGACACAAAAACCACAACTTAAATAAGCTTTTTTAGAAAATTGGCTAATGAGCTTTTTGATCAAACTTCAAAACTGCATATTGGCACATTTGATAACAAAGACTTAAAAACTTGACAATTCAAGTCTAAGTATTAAAAACCATCTTTTAGACCTAATTAATAGCTTTTTCAAATTTGCTTGAAACCCAATGATACATATGCAGTTTAAAAATTCCTATGCCAAACCACCCTTAAAACTTTTATAAGCAATTTCAAGCTTAGGCAGATTAAAAGAAGCTATTACAATGCTGAATAATTTTAAAGCATAACGGCATTTAAAGAACAATTAAGCACCCTTGAATGAAATTATTGCACTTAGAGATAATCTAGGCCTAATAAGCTATTTCTAACTAAGTTGATGACATATTTATGGATAAATTAAGATTTAATCTAAGTAAACTATAAATTGGAATAAAGACCATGCTTATATAGAACTAAATCTAGGCACAATAAGCATAAAGTTAAGCAATACATATAAGCTAAATAAGCAAAAATTAGCAATATCAAAAGATTAAGCTAGAAATAGTAAAAGGAAGTGTACCTTAATCCCAAGCTCAAAACAAGGATCTAAAATGCTTAAAAAGCTTGTCAACAAGCTCTAGCTTGGTTTGACAAGCTAGGTAAGGTCTATAAGCCTTACCATATGGATTATCATCCATATCAAATGTGAGGTTTTTTAGGGAGGATTAAAGTGAAAATCTAAAATTGTTTTAGTTCTTGAAGGCTTATATGAGTATAAGAAACTTATGTCGGAATTCAGACTAAATTTGATCACTAAGCTCTAATAAGTCTTACAAGCTCTGATAGTTATACATAAGTTTGATTATACTCAGTTTAGCTTCAAAAGCTAAACTAGTTTAGATTTTCACTTAAATCCTCCCCTAAATTACCTCAGCTTTTGATATGGATGATAAGCCAATTATAGAAGGGCTTATAGACCTTACTAGCTTGTGCAAAAAAGCTAGAGCTTGTTGAAAAGCTCTTTTGAGCATTTTAGATCCCTGTTTTGAGCTTGGGATCAAGGTATACTTCCTTTTACTCTTTCTAGCTTAATCTTTTGATATTGCTAATTTCTGCTTATTTAGCTTATAATTCTGCTTATCTTATGCTTATTTGTGCCTGTTTAGTTCTATATAAGCTTGTCTTATTCAATTTATAGTTTAGCTTAGATTTAATCTTAATTTCCATAAATATGTCATCATCTTAGTTAGAAAATAGCTTTTAGCCTAGATTATTTCTAAGTGCTTATTTTTCATTAAAGTGTGCTTAATTGTTCTTTAATTGCCTTATGCTTAATATGTTTCAGCATTTAATAGCTTATTTGAATCTGCCTAAGCTTGAAATTGCTTTTAAAAGTTTTAAAGGGGTGTTTGGCATATGGGGAATTTTAAAACTGCTTATGTAGCTTTGGTTTTCATGTCATTTGAAAAGCTGAGTATTTAGGTCTAAAAGATGGTTTTAATAAGCTTAGACTTGTATTTGTCAAGTTTTTAAGTCTTTGTTATCAAATTTGCCAATATGCAGTTTTGAAGTTTGATCAAAAAGCTCATTAGCCAATTTTCTAAAAAAGCTTATTTAAGTTGTGGTTTTTGTGTCTATATAAGTGTCTTATGCACCTGTTTTCTAAATGCAACTTGTGCATCTGTTTTGGGTTCCAATTTGTGGTTTATGCCTTTTAAGAATTTTTAGCCAAATCAGTTTAGTGCATGTTCTTAAAAAGTCAGATTTTGATAGCAATTCAAGGTTTAGATTCTAATTGAAATCTGTTTGAATTTGATGATTCTGAGCTTATTGTAGTTCTATCTAAATCTGTTTTGGAATTTAAGAAGTTATGGATTAGTTTTAGTCATTAGGATTTAGCTTTCAAGTTGCATGTCATCTCAAAAAGCTAAAAGCTATTAGACTAGATCTGCCTTTTTCATTGCCTTATTTCTAGCTTATCTCTTAATAATTTCCTTTGATTCCAGCTTATTTGAATTCTCTTAGTATTAGTCTCCATCTGTTTGAAGCTTTTGGCACATGTTTTAAGCTTATGTGTCCTTAATTCTAGCTTAAAATCTATCATAAGACTTAAAATTTGTTTTAAAAGTCTGTTGTCTTTTAGCTTATTAAGAGTTTTTTTAGCTTATAATGTTTGCTTATTTTTGGTCTTTTTTTTTGCTTATTGAGTTCTAGGTTAGGACATTTAGCTTATTTAGAATTTGTCCTAGCTTATAGGGTCTTTTTGGCTTATTCAGTTAAGCTTAATAGCTCTTGTTAAAATTTTAAGCATTTTGCCCCTCTTAGTTAGCTATTACAGGATTATTTTGTTGAGGTTTCATAAAAGAAGTCCTTTTTTATTTAGTTTTGCTTTATTTTCACTTGGTCTTCGTTGTTTTAAAAAGAAAAATAAAAAAATGTTTTATTAAAAAAGAAAGGCCACAGGGGTCGAACCTGTGACCTCTCCTTCACAACCCCAACGCTTTAGCACACACACTCACTACCAACTGCCCTTGGGTCTTTTTCGATTAATACTTGCACTATTTAATTAATATAGTCAATCTTTCAATTTTAGCTTATTAGACTATTTTGCTTATTTACTGCTTATTTCTTCAGCCACTTTTCTAGTTTGTATTTCTTTCTTAGATTCTTCATAGTCTAAAGTAATTTTCCTAATTTTTCTAGATTTTTAATAATTAGTTTACTATTTTTAATATTTAATTTAGATTAAAACTGGTTTTTAATTCATAATAAATAAAATAAAAGTCAAAAAAAATATAACTCTTTTTTCTAAATTATTTTTAGTCATTTGGATTTATAAAAAATAACAAAAAACATTTGTAGGGTTAATATTTTGTATTTACGTGCTTAATGTCGCCGTTTTAAATTCCTGTTAACGTTTTTCATTAGTGCGTTAATTGTTTACTTGCTTCCTTTTGCGTTTTTTAGAATTAGAATAATCAAAAACTAAAGTACTTGATTTTCAAGCATCAACAAATATTTTTGTGGAATTCAATTTCATTTCTCGTCGGGATTCGACACTCTGGGAGATATTCTATTGTTTGGTCCTCAAGAAATTTTATATCTAAAGGAAACCTCTCTTTACTATAACTATTTGGTTATTTATTTTAGAATATACTATTTAATTATATATATATACAATTATTATATTCAAATTCAAGTTTTTGGCGCCGCTGCCGGGGAAGAGGTGAACGATTTTCGCGATGTATTTGAAGTTAGCACCTTGAAGATCCTTCCCCGTGAAGTTATCGTTTAGAATTTTCTATTTTCTTTTATAAAACCATAAAAATACAAAAATATTTTGTTTTCAATTTATTTTATAAAATACCAAAAAAAAATTTGAAAAACATAAAAATCAACCGTTGTGTCACTTGAGAAAACGAGACTCACCCTTTAGATTTACAAACTTAAGACAGGTTTAAAGTGTGCCGATCCAACGAATTCCTTCGACCCGAAAGGAGAAGGTTTTTAAAACGCTTCGCGCTTACCCGCTCCCCCGCTTCTTTGTGCGTTTTTCTAAAGAGCTACCGTACACTTGTTCGATTATCGGTTACAAAAATATTTTCGTTTTATTTTTCTTATCTTGTTATTAATGCATGAGCACTCGCTCTAATTCTTCTAATCTATTTTCTCCTCTTCGAGACCCCGAGATTCTTATTCGACGAAGGAATTTAGGGTGTAACGTCAATCTCTTTTCGACTTTGAAGATAGTTTATGAGCATTCCTTTCCATAATATACATTGGGACCGCTTCCTGCGGGGCCCCCTCTCCTAATTTATAATGGCTCTACCTCGGTGGTGGAGACACTAACGGGGCAAGCTCCCCGATCAATGGAGGAGTTGTGCCAACCATCTATAGATGGACGGGGCGGACCAATTGCCCCGATTCCAATTCAAGCAACGAATTTTGGACTTCGTCGTCACATGATACAACAAGTTCAAAATACTTGCCAATTTCACGGGCTATCGGGCGACGATGCCAATAGACATTGATTGATAATTTTTTGGAAATTACTCAACATATGAAGCAAAATGGGGTCTCCGATGACGCCCTTCGCTTGTCTCTTTTTCCATATTCTTTGACGCATCATGCTATCGCGTGGTATGATCGCCTTCCAAGGAATTCCATCCACTCTTTCGACGATATGATGAGGAAATTTCTCTTAAAATATTTTCCTCCTTCCATGGTGACTAAGTTAAGGAACGAGATCACGAAATTTGAGCAAAAACCGCACGGACATCATTATTTAAGGATAGGAGTGTTATAAATGGTCCATTGTTCTGGTAGACGGTACCTAACATAAAATGGCTTTGGTTACACTATTGATACGTTTTACAATGGTTTGACATTAAGTCATCGGGACACCATCAATGCTGCAGCGGGAGGAACTTTTATGCAAAAGACACCGAAAGAATGTTACGAATTGATCGAGAACATGACCGCTCACCATAACCATTGGGACACTTCAGCAATTCGAGACGAGACGTCTAGAAATATCTCTTCTACTACTACTACCGAGAGTCCCGAAGTTGTTCGACAATTGGAATTAATGAATAGATTTTGTAGAATGATGAGAAAATACAATCATGTCAAATTTGTCCGTGAAGCAGAATGCGAGACTTATGGTGGTCCCCATTCCTTTATCGAGTGCCCAGCCGACGAGGGATAACTTAAGAGGACGCTTATGCTATACTTCGGGGTAACTTTAACTCGGGGGGGGTATTTCCTACCTACCGAAGGTGCTGATAATTTGCTTAGCTATCGCACGAAGAAACTACCTCAGGGACCACCCCGGTTTCAATCAACCGAATGTGCAAAATAATCAAAACTGATACAATCAAAATCAAAATCAAGGGAATTTTCAAGCCCCGAATTATCAAGCTCTAAACAATCAAGGAACAGGGCAAAATTTCAATCAAGGAAACAACAATTATCAAGATCCGAATTTTCAAACTCCGAATTATCAAGCTCAAGTTGGAACTTCAAACGAGTTAACAAACTACATGAAGAGTAATGAAGCTACGTTAAGAGCAATGCAACTCAAATGATGACATTGAAGACTAATTGCGAAATGAGTTCAAAATCTACGATTTGATGCAAGACCCAACAAAATAGAAAATCAAAACAATCAAATATATAAACTTAAAACTAATATGCATAATCAAATTTCATGGGGTTCGGGATCATTCCTAGATAATACCGTTGCTAACCCGGACGGTTGACGTTGAAAGATTTTCCACCCGAAGTGGTGTTGCTAATAATGGACCTCCTACAATTCCACCTACTCCTTCTCCTCTCCCGAAGGAAGTGGAACGTGAAACCGATGCGACAAAGAAAAATGTGAAAAATACAAGTTTAGGAAGTACCGCACATGTCCAACCTCTGGTTGTCCAAGACCCGATACCGGAGCCCGAAGTTGCTTCGAAGCCTAATCCTAAACCGTCAATACTTTATCTTTCGAGGCTTAATGACCAAAAGCTCCGTAAAAAAGCTAATAATCAAATTTTGAAGTTTCTTCAAATCTTTCAAAGATTACACTTCGATAGTAGCTTCGCGGATGCTCTTCTTTATATGCCAATGTTTGCTTCTACGTTTAAAAGTCTTCTAAGTAATAAGGAAAATTGTTTTTTTGAATTAGCAATATACTCCGTTAATTGGGATATTTGTATCGGCAGGTTGCTCCTAAGAAGTTGCCCAAAAAACTTGGAGACCCCGTCAAGTTTTTAATCCCGTGTGATTTTTCAGAGCTAGATGAATGCTTAGCCTTGGCCGATCTTGGCGCTAGCATTAATCTAATGCCTCTTTCCGTGTGGAAACAGCTTTCGCTCCCGGACCTCACTTCGACCCGCCTTGACAACTAGTTACTTGAAAATCGATTCGGTTGCTCATCCACAATATAAAAAAAAAATGGGCTTGTCGCTAAAGATGTTTTTGTGAAAGTAGGAAAATTTTATTTTCCGGCGACTTTGTTGTAGTAGATTACGATGTTGATCCTCCTTTTATGGTTCCCCTCATCTCGGGGAGGAGACCTTTCTTGAGGACGGCAATAGCTTTAATCGCATGTTTACTCGTGAAGAAATTTAACCTCTCACGAGTTCGATGATGAGGCCATTACATGTAATTTCGGGCAAAGTTTGAGCTACTTCCGTTAGTTCATAACCGGTTAAATCAAGTCATGTCTATAGAACGTTGCTTTGTGAGGAGTATGTCAGAAGGTGCTCGGATTTTGGGATAATTCGTCAAGTGGAAATCCCACTCCTTCGGATCCTACTATCGCTTCTTCTTCCCCCTCGTTCACTCCTTTTGAAGGAGGAGATTTCATTTTGGAAGAAATTGAGACTTTTTACATTACCCCGGAAGCGATTTCTAATTTAGATTATGATTATTACGACACGGAGGGAGACATTCTTTACCTTGAAAAATTGTTAAATGAAGACCCATCTCCGACTCTCCCTCCGATGAAGAATGACGACCTTAAGCAAGTTGATGTTACTATGACGAAGCCTTCAAACCGAAGTACCTATGAAACTTCGATACAAGCTTATGGTTTTACCGTCGCATTATTTTTAAATATGCTTTTTAGAAGAGTATTGATTAGTTATCATCATAATTTCTAACAAGAATTAAAAAGAAGAAAGAAAAAGCCGCCCCTTTTAAAGGTTCTTTAGTCCAACAAACGGGCCTTCGCATGGAAAATTTCTGACATTTAGGTTATCAATACCCTTGTTTCTTGTACTCACTAGATCTTATTGGAATGACGATTTCAAACCGGCCGGGTTCAACATCAATGAAGGCGTGAGAATCCAAAAATTATTGAGGTTATCAAAAAAGGAAGTTATAAAACTCCTTGATGCCGGATTGATTTACCATATCTCCAATAGTTCGTGGGTGAGCCCCGTTCATTGTGTGCCTAAAAAGGGTGGCATGACCATAGTTGAAAACAAAGATAATGAGTTAATACCCACTAGGTTAGTTACGGGATGCGGACGTTTGTATCTGATTTTACTAAAAGCTTAATGATGCACACTCGTAAAGGACCATTTCCGTTGCCTTTTTATGGATCATAAATGCATAGTATGTTTTGCAGGGAACGAATACTATTGTTTTCTTGATGGTTTCTCAGGATATTTTCAAATTCCTATTGACCCGCAAGACCAAGAGAAGACTACCTTTACTTGCCCTTATGGGACGTTTGCCTACCGACGTATGCCTTTTGGCTTATGTAATGCTCCGGGCACGCTCCAAAGGTGCATGATGGCCATTTTCCACGACATGATCGAGGAAACAATGGAAGTCTTCATGGAAGATTTCCCGGTCTTCGAGGATTCTTTCTCGTCTTGCCTCTCCCATTTAGACAAAATGCTAAAACGGTGCGAAGATACCAACTTAGTTCTAAATTGGGAGAAGTGTCATTTCATGGTTAAAGAGGGCATAGTCCTCGGCCATAAGATTTCAAAGTCCGGGATTGAGGTCGACCGAGCTAAAGTTGATGTTATAGCTAAACTCCCTCATCCGACTTCCGTTAAAGGTGTTCGAAGTTTTTTAGGGCACGCCGGGTTCTACCGTCGATTTATTCAAGATTTTTCTAAAATCGCCCGGCCGATGACCCATCTTTTAGAAAAATAAACCCCGTTTGTTTTCTCAAAAGAATGTATTGAAGCGTTTAATATACTTAAAAAGAAGTTATACGAAAAGCCCCGTATTTTAGGATCTGCCCCCGATTGGACCTACATTTGTAAATTATGTGTGAGTAGTGATTATGCGGTCAGGTGCGTTCTTGGGGCTACGAAAGACCAAAATTTTCAGCCTATACACTGGCAAGGTAGCCACATGAAGGATAATGCTCAAGCACATTACACTACAACAGAAAAAGAGTTATTAGCCGTGGTGTATGCTTTCGAGAAATTCTGGCCTTACTTAGTCTTATCAAAGACCATAGTGTGTACAGACCATTCGGCTCTCAAGTATCTTCTTACTAAGTAGGATGCTAAGCTGAGATTACTCTGGTGGATTTTCCTACTCCAAGAATTTGATGTCATTATTCGTGATAAAAAAGGAGCGGAGAATCTCTTGCTGGCCGGACCATGTGTCTAGATTAGTGGAATCCTAATCAAGGTGATCTTGACGGAAAAAGGAAAATAACCATAAACATTTTTCCTCTCGAGACCCTTGGAATGATATATTTTCATAATGATTTAAGTACCTATGGTTTGCCAACATTGTCTAAATTACACATGTGCGGGAATTTTGTAGTAAAAAGTGATGTCGGTCCAAACAAAAGAGTGAAGAAAAATTCTTTAAGGACATAAAGCATTATTTTTGGGACGACCCCTCTTGTTTAAGATTTGTGTGGATCAGGTGCGATTTAGACGGTGTGTTTCACAGACAATAAAGCCGTTGTATCCTCACCGGCTTGCCATAATGGACCACCGGGGTGGGGGACATCTTGAGTGCGAAACTACACGCTAAGAAAGTCTTCTATTCCGGTTTCCTATTGGATAAAAATTTAACCGCGATGCCACAATGACATTGAGTTTATAGTACATGTAATTCATGTCTAACGTCAGGCAAAAATCTCGCAATAAAGTCGTATGCCTTAAAATGAAATTCATTGTATGGAAGTTCTTTGACGTGTGGTGGCAATCGATTTATGGGATCGTTACCGTCTTCTCAGCAGGGAACAAGTACATTCTCGTGGCCGCTTTCGATGTACTTGTCACTCAATGGGTTGATGCAAAATCGCTACCCCAACTTATGATTGCTCGAGTTGTTGTATAAATTCTTTGATATCTCTTTTTGCCCTATTTGGAAACTCCCGTGCTTATAATTAGTAATCGTGGGCGGTACTCACTTTTGTAATGATCAATTTGCAAAAGTTATGCTTAAGTATGGAGTTACTCACCGTCTTTCTACCGCGTATCATCCACAAACGAGTGGACAAGTGGAGGTTTCAAATCGTGGTTTGAAACGTATTTTGGAAAGGACCGTAGGTGAAAACCGTTGAACTTCTTGGTCTGATAAGTTAGATGATGCATTATGGGCCTTCCGTACCGCTTTCAAAACACCCATCGGGTGCACTCCTTATAAGCTCGTGTACGGAAAGGCTTGCCATCTTCCTTTCGAAATTGAACACAAGGCCTATTGGGCCTTAAAAGTCCTGTAATTTTGCCTTAAGACCGCGGGTGTTCACCGGAAGAAGAAAGTGCAAGATGATATGAATTAAATGAACTCCCGAGATCAAGCTTATGAGAAATCTTTAATCTAATAAGAGGAAAACGAAGAGATGTTTCATGATTCTAAGATTAAAAACCGCGTTTTCAACGTTGGTGATCGGGTTCTTCTCTTTAATTCTCGATTAAATATTTTCTCGGGCAAGCTCAAAATCCGTTGGACCGGACCATTCACCATTGCTTAAGTTTTCCCTTAGGGAACCATCGAGTTTATCTCAAACACAAATGACCAAAATTTCAGGTGATCAGTCATAGACTTAAAAATTATTTTGGAGTGTGGGGACATACCACAAATGTTGTACCGGATATCCAACTTTTCCCCATGGACACTAAATTCGGCGGTTCGAGTCAGGCTTGTGACTTGGTTATCACAAAATAAGCGCTTCGTGGGTGCGAACCACATGTCTTATCCTTGTAGTCGTATATTAGTTAATTGTTATTAATAAGTGTGGATGTGAGGAGGCTCGCCTCTTCCTTTCTCGTGTTTTCATGTTTTGTGTGTTTTATGTCCAGGATTGCCCGGATTATGAAGACTCTCGTGCTCGTGGTTTTGTCCATCGTTCACTCGATCTTCAATCCTTCGCATGCTTATATATGGGAATCTAATATCCTAGATCTTATTGATTAACATTTATCTATTAGCATAATTAATAAACGGCTTTAGATTTGCATAGAGACCTCTTAATATTTGGATTATGCCTTGAAATTAGTATGGGGGTGACAGTCTCACATTGAGGACAATGTGTAGTTCTAGTATGGGGGATTTTTCGATTTGATCTTACTTGCATTTGCCTTGTCTTCACGTAACCCTGTTTTTCCACCAAAATGGCAAAAATATGCCAAAATTTAAAATTCTTCAAAAATAGAATAAGTGTTTTGACACAAAGTATTGTCTTTTTAAGGAATAAATTTTGGCTTGATCGAGCATGTTGCGCTCTAGCTTGCCCCCTTTAACCTTATTATAATTTTTAACTTTTGTTAGGCTTTTATAATAGAAGCTTTAAAACGTGAATTCTACTGAAAAGAGTAGAGTTTGCAAGTTTCCTGATAGACTTTAAATCATGCAAAGGCTTATTTTATTAGACTAAAGCAATTCGCGGAATCTTTTTATTAAAGTTTTAAATTTGCGAAAAGAACGGAAAATATGAATAGAGTTTTATATAAGTTTAGATGTTAAACATTGAGTAGGTTGGATCTCTTTAAGGCTCATAGAAGTTAATTGTGGCTTTTTGCTCCCAACTAGCTTAATAAACATTATATAATTGTGAATAAATAAAGTTACTTTAGGTTTTGCGATTTTTTTTTTAGTTTAGATCACTTAGTAGAGATTCCTTTCTAGTGAATAAGTAAGGTTACACTTCGAAGGTTTTGTCAGTGTTGTGGGAGGGGAATAGGCTACGATTCCTGACGGCTCTGCTACCGTTGTTAGGTAGTTAAAGACACGGGGATTGAAATTTGGCTAACCAATAATAATAATGTTATGTAATAAACCGAAGCCAAAATAAGACCACTACCTCTTGTCGGCTTACAACCGATGTGGTAGTCGTTTAAAGGGTGGAGGTAATAATAATAAAAACTGTGGGCTGATAAAAGTTTACTGCCTCTTACCGGCTCATAACCGATATGGCAGTCTTCTAAGTAAGGCACATAGTAATGATCCGAGACTGATAGAAGTTTGCTGCATCTTGTTGGCTCACAACCGGTGTTGCAGCCTTCTAAAAGGTCAAGGATCACCGAGGTCTAAATAAGACTCCTAGACCATGGTCGGCTCGCATACCAATGTGGCAGTTGTTTAAAGGACTAAGGTTTAATAATGTTGTAATAATAATAATAAAGCCAAAGTTCGACTCCGGGGTCATCTAAAAAGGATAACCCCTAAATCATGCGAAATTAGAACCTTAATGTGGACCTTATTCTCACTACATCGTCTCTTTAGGAAAGGATTTCAAACTAGTTATGGTCTAAACTGGGTTTACTTTATATAAATAAGACATTAATTTATTTATCACAAATAATAATAATAAAATACTTTTGAGCGATCTACGGCAATAAGGGAGCGGAAAGTAGCTATGCATCCACAATTAGCTTTTATGAGTAGTGTTAGCATCTTTAACTGTGTACTTAACTAATGATTTCGTTTTCAGGCTTGGTCTTGGGGGGGTTGGTTAATTCCGGTTGATAAAATCAAGGACGATGAATTTATCATTTTTAGTGTTTCTTGTTCCGTGAAGTTATGATATGTATGAATGCATAAAAATGGTAAAACGGGGGGCTTTTCAAAACTAGCGATTTCTTAATCCCCTTAGATGAACACTTAGCTACTTTTCGAGGTAATTAGTCTAAGGGGGTTGAAATTTTTAGTTTTAAGTGTGTATTATTGAATTGCATTGAGGACACGGGGCATTAGCTTTAGTATCGGGGGATTTTTTTTTATATGTGTTTAATCACATATCATTTAACCTTATTAAAATGAGCTTAAAAGACCAAAAATGCATGGAAAATACATTGTATATGTGTGTTTTGTAATTTGTATTGTGCAGGTAACGAATATTTAATAAAAGGACAAAAACAAAGCAAAACGGACAAAACCGAGCACGGGGATGGAAAGAGCGCGAAAAACCGAAGCAAAAGCATACCCATCTTCTATGAACCAACCCGGGCCCATTTTAGTGGGCCGGGTCAGCCTACTAAGACATATACCACACTAAATATAAGCCTAATTCACTTATATAATCCATATCCAAAATCCATAAATCCTATAACCCTTTCCTGGCCCAAATAAATGAATCCAAGCCCAACACCCTTTTTATAAGCCTGGTCAAAGTCAAAGATATAACAACAGGTCAAACTTACTGTTCTTCACCCTCTTTCCCTCCCATACTTTTACACAGAGCTCAAACATAAGCAATGTAAATTCAAGCCGTTAACCCACATACCCATCTTTCTAGAAGGATTACTAACACCCTCTGACATCCTCATTAGCCACACTGGCAATCCCACATCACCCTATTGGCTAATTAGACGTGTACTTGATCCAACGGCTCAAAGATTAAAGATTAGAGGCGGTTATTGATAGAGGGAAAGATTAGAGGGATGGGGGATAGAGAGGAGTCATGAAGGATATAAGGTTCCTCTCACCCCTATAAATAGAGGGCTTGATCACACAGTAGAGGCGTGTAGGATTTTAGCTTAGCTTTTAGTAATTTAGTAGCTTATTGTAGCTTGTAGCTTAATTTTTATGTAACTTTCATTTTCCAAGCATTGTAAACCTTTAAATTTTTAATAAAAGTCAGTTTTCATTTAATTTCGTGTTCAATTCTAGTTTTTCCTAAATTCAATGTTGTTTAATTTGATCATAAGCTCCTAATAAGCTCTTTTAAGCTCTGAATTACTACATAAGTTTGCTTATACTCAGTTTAGCCTTCAAAAGCTAAACTGAGTTTAGATTTTCACTTAAAATCCCTCCTAAAATTACTCAGTTTTGTTATGGATGATATGCCAATTAATGGAAGGGGCTTATAGACCTGTTCTAGCTTGTTGAAAAGCTCTTTTGAGCATTTTAGATCCCTGTTTTGAGCATGGGATCAAGGTACACTTCCTTTTACTCTTTCTAGCTTAATATTTTGATATTGCTAATTTCTGCTTATTTAGCTTATAAATCTGCTTATCTTATGCTTATTTGTGCCTGTTTAGTTCTATATAAGCTTGTCTTATTCCGTTTATAGTTTAGCTTAGATTTAATCTTAATTTCCATAAATTTGCCATCATCTTAGTAATTGGCTTGTCAAAGTGTACCATCCCCTTCTTTTGGCCGTGGACTTGCATAGGGAGGAGGAGAGCTCTTTGCTCTTGTCCTTTAAACCACCTTCAATCCCATGGTTTCATTTTAAGGTTGTTTAGGGTTTTCTTGCACACTATAAAAGGAAAGTCCTATGTAAGCTAACCCTTACTCTTTCATGCAAGCAAATCAAAGCACACAACTCTCTCCAATTCATAACCAAACCCACGACATACTCTTTATAATTAGGGTTTCATATATCTTTGATTTTCTAAGGTATTCCAAGGGTATTAGCACTCATTCTAAGGTCATCTAAGGTTACTCAAGGTGTTAACAAGCTTGGATTCGGGTTTAACAAGGAATTATCAAGAAAACATATCTAGGGTTTTCTTGATTAGGGTTTTGATTTTGGAAGCTTGGTTAAGGTTTATATCTTGTGTTCTTCACCCTACACATCCACTTTAAGGTCTATTTAAAGTATTTAATATTTATTCATTCATTATCTTTTATATACATGCTTGTTATATATGTTAGTCACCACCTAGAATTATTTATGTGTTATATAAGGTATTTAAGACCGTACTAAATTCGATTTTTATGTTGTATGTAGAAAAATTATACTTGAAGTAAAGGAACATGCTTTAAAAAAGTGTTAAATAAATTATGTGAATGATTTACAAATTAAATGGTGTTGAAAGTTTATTTACAAACTCATGTATCAAAAGATCACAAGGATATGGATTTCATTTGGACAAGTGTTATGGACTAATTAGAGGACTTATTATATGTATGACATATATTAGGAAACTTGGTAAAATAATGGTGCAAGGTTCATAAATAAAAGTAATTATAAAACTTACTTTATTAATGAAAAACCCTAATTAACTTTAAATACCTACTGTTGAAATTCGACACTTAACCCATACATTTTATGTTTTATTAAATTAGTACTCTTCACAAGGATCGTAAGCATGTAAAGAACTCGAAAAACAGATTTATAACGAAAAAGATATGACATTTACAAGGTTACGTTAATTAAACGCATAAAAGTAATTTTATAAAAGTTATTTTATACACATACCTACTGTTTCGGATCTGAACTATAAAAATAAATATTTTGTAAACCTAGTACTTTTCATGACGAATCCAAGGGCGTAAGAAACTCGAGAAACAGAATTAAAATGAACGAGTTATGATTTAAACAAGTTACGTATAATTAATTCTATAAAAATAGTTTTTATAAACTGTAATGAACAGTAAAAGTTACTGTTCATCCAAGGTTTAATTTTTATAATATGATATTTTGATAGATTTTCTCAATACGAAGTCGTGGACATAAGAAACTTGAGAAACGGAATTAAAATGAACGAGTTACGTACTTTATAAGATATATATATAACTAATTAACCCATTCATAAAGTTTCTAAATATACTAATTTTATCACTCTTTGGCCGAAATTCTTGCAATGTATACAAAGTTATACAAGAAAAATGAGAGAAGACTTCACAACTTGGTCTTGTACCATACCTTTCCATTTAAACCACACCATACCTTGTCTCTTTGACCAAGACCAAGACCAAGACCATCCCTAAGACCTTACCATGTTCCCTTGACTAAGTCTTGCACCATATATATACATGTATCTAGTGATGAGAAAAACATACAAGTAAAACACTTACCAAAGATCACAAAATCTCTTCCTTTGTTCTCTTGGCAACCTACGGCATCAAACACCCCTTTGTTACAATCCATACAAAATTTTATTCAACCTATACACTTCTATATACATCTATCCTAAGACATTCTAAGGTGATCCCAAGCATTGGCTAACCTTTTTCAAGTATTAATCAAGAAAGGAAAGATTAGGGTTTTCTAAATCTAATCTAGGGTTTCAACTTGCAAGCTTTGGTTTTGTGGCTAAACAAGGGTTTAGCATTTGTTTACCATCATCATCATACATCATAAGGTCATCTTAAACTCTTTATGGTCTCTTCATTTATAATTTGAATTGCATATGTTAAATTCCTTTTATAGGCTTGAATCTCATTAGGAATTTGTAATATGTAAAAATGAGTTTTCACTTATGTTTATGAGAATTTTATGCACTTATTCTCTATGGTAATATGGTTTATATATATCATGGAATAATGGATGTATAAGTATGTAACATATGGTTTAAGTATAACATGTTTATGTATAAATTAGCGGTTTTTAGGTTTTACTTACGAAAAGTTAGATTAAAAGTTTACAAATGCCAATATAAGGGCTGTTTTAATGCCGACCTCATACAGTAGGTTAGACATTATATAAATCATATACGCCTCGTGACGTTCCAATATGTTAGAAAACTCGAAAAAAACGATTTTATACGTTATAAACGATACGTTAATTACGATTTAACGACGATAAAAACTACTTTTATAAAACAATTTTTATAAAAACACTATTCATTACAGAAACTCATATTTTTAAAACATCAAAAATATGATATAACTTTTAATTACGATATCGTACTCGAAAGAATCGCTAAAAACAGAACTATAACGAATAAACTACGACATTTTCGTTTAATTAAAGTTTTTAAAAGTAATTTATTTAATATATGAACAGTTAAAAATACTTTCAATCAGCGAACCCTTCTTTATTAAATATATTCCTCTTTTTATAAACAAAGACGTTCTCGAAGGAATCATGAAAATCGGATTAAATGGAATGTTATTACCGATTACGAGTTTAACGCTAATTAAAAACTGAATGACAAAACTAGCAGTTGTGAACAGTAAAATCACTATTCATCGCAGAATATCAAAAACTTGAAAATATAATATTTTGATCACTCGTCTTACTACGAAGACATGGACGTAAGAAACGTTAAAATCGGGCTTAAAACGTGAAAGTTACGCTAGTTTTACTAAAACGGTAATTATAAACGTTTTAACTTATTAAACACAATTTTACCAAAACCATTAGTTGGTGATTGAGCTATATAGAATATTATGTGGTTATCAAAGTACTATATTACTAGGGAGTTTCATAATGAGGCCTCTTCGGATGGCGTTTCGATGAGTTGTTGGATTTACGATTTAAAGTGTCCTAACTCCTCGAACGTCATGTCATGACCTCTTAAATTATGATAGCCCGAACGATAGTACGATGTAACAACTATAAGATTATATTCAAGTACTCGGTACTTATACGACCTATGATAATTTAGGTTGCATTCGATCTTTTACGTGACGCTTTATCTGCGATATTTGGATTATCTGAACTCAAGGTGAGTTCATAGCCCCACATTTTTACGATTTCAATGATTTATAATTATGGGGTGGAAACATGCTTTGTTTTATAAATTGGACGCAAGTATTGATTACATGTTTGCCTAAGTAGCGATAACCCAAGTTAAGCCCATTATCATGAACTGTCAATTGCATAGATGTAGTTGGGAATTACATTATGTGAGCGCGAATGTTATTTAATAGATCTATTCGGGAAACGACCTCCCCGTTCGGGTGACTTGCTATCACCGAGAACGAACGATATAACATGTCGAATTTTAGGGATGTTTTTCGGGTTAAAACATCATTGCGGGCTGAGTAGCAATATTATGCGAACAAGACTGTCGAGCTTCAGTGTCATGAGCTTAGTGTAAATGTAATCTAGTTTTGTGATGACTGCATGTGTTGCATTATCACGGGAAAAGTCTTGCGGTCCTGCATATTTTGATTTATCAAACCTATGAATTCACCAACATTATTGTTGACGTTTTTAAGCAATGTTTTCAGGAGATCAATAGGCATGGGATGCCAGGGATGCATTGGGTTACATTTTGGATTGCACGCTTAAAGATTTAGGTGCATCATATTTTGGGAAATGTATTGTCAACTTTTGTAATATTCAACAATGAACAAGTAAAGCTATATGCTTTTGTATTAAGTCTTTCAATTAAATCCAATGTATCGTTTTCAAATGACTTTTTGGTCGTTCAATATATATCTTGTGTTATTGATCTATGAAGTAACACACCCCGGACCCTTATTCTGCTGCGACCCAATTTGGGGGTGTTACAACAGCGAATCATAGAACTCGTACTCAAGAGTTTTTGGATCGTTTTAAACTTACTTACAAGAAGAGCACTATTCCTTTGAATAATATGCCTCAAATTTCTCTGGTTAATGCAATTACACCCAACTTACCAACTATAGAACCTGAGTACTCTCTAAGTGTGGGGGACGAGCATCTTAGCACTATTCCTGAAAAGGAATCGGACGAAATAATAAAGTCTAGTGTTGAGAACCTTGTCCCAATCCCAAGTGAGTCCGAGGATTTATCCGATAATGTAAGTGAGTGTGATGTGCCCGTTTGTGATGATTGTTCGGCTCGGGAATAACTGGGTTTACTTCGGGAATAGCTTCGTTCGACTCGTTAGGGGAGTTAGGGTTCTCCATGACAATCTGCGTCGTATAAATATCTCGTATTAGTATTAAATAATTACAACATGAGTACGGCATATCATCCCGAAACCGATGGACAAAGTGAAAGAACCATTCAAACACTCGAAGATATGCTTCGAGCTTGTGTCATAGATTTTGGAAAGGATGGGAAAAACACTTACCATTAGTAGAATTTTCTTACAATAAAGTTACCATGCCAGTATTAAGGCAACACCATTTGTAACACCCCCATTTTAATCGATATCAGTGGAAGGGTCATTTGGGGTGCTACGGCTTAATACAAACACTCAAGCATAGAAAACGACTCGAAAAGAGACATTTTTAAATACATTCATTCGAAGTAAAAGTTTTACAACATAGGTCCCAAAATGTTTTCACAATCAATACATCGTTTTCAAATATTTTCTTCGAATGATTTTATTTAAATGGGCCTTCCAAGATATTTATTTCAATATCTTCTCCGAAATCTCCATCATCGAATTACCTTCAAGGACCTGAGATAAAACATGCTAAAAGTCAACAATAATGTTGAGTGAATCCATATAGTTTATATATAAAAACATCTTGGGGTTCCCAACATCTAATCTCCGAACACAAGTATCATTTCTCAAAATTCATCAGGATATAACGATGTGGATCAGACAACGTTATAGGGGGGATTATTATAAGCCTCATGAATCGAACGTTACCATATCAATATGTTGGGGTTCCCAACAAGGTATGCCTACTATACACCCTCGCTATGAGTGCATATTATTCTCTATACAACGCATCCGTTGTGTCATATTCCCGACACTTGACGATAGCCAGTCGTCACGGATTGGAGGTGGCAGCCTCCAAATAGTACTATTCCATGTATAAGCGTATGCCATCTACCGGCAATTAACAATTCATGATTTCCGCGGGTCTTTTATCTAGCGAGTTAATCTAACTTATAATAATCAAGGCTACTAGCATACAATCTCCCTTGTGTTCTATTTTAAAAACAATCATGCTATCTCCCTCGCGGGTTTTAAAACAAATAAAAGCTTGACGGAAAATAAAATTGGTCTCGAAGAGTAATCCCGAGCCACAGGTGTCGGTTTTTATTTAAATAAAACATAGACGTGTCAAAAATCTAAAAGAGAAAAGAGGGGAGGACTATTTGTGTCAAGTGACCAAAGTGCCACACTATAAATATACCATTTACTTCACATTTATACATAACAAAACACACACACTTTTGTTTTGCTCTCTCCCACAACCGGCCACCACCACACCCCCGGCCACCGCTGCCGGAGACCGCCATGGTCGCCCTAAAAACTTACATGCAATCCGATCAATTTATATTTTCCGAATCCCCTCGTCATTTCTTATGTTTTCCACAAAAAATATTCCACATGCAATGTGTATTTTTCTAAGTTTTGGCATTTTGGTTCGGTTCGAGTTCGGCAAAGGCAAGAAAAGGGAACGAATCGAGTCCGAGTTTGCTTAATATAGCGTTGTAAGTATTCGTGTTACTATTGTTTCGTTAGTTTCGCGTTTCGATCAATTATTAATATATGTGATGAAATCCGATGAACTTGCGGCGATTAGCTAGATTGTAATTTGCGGATAGATTGGAACACATGAATATGTGTTATAGGATATATTAGATATGTCGTGGGTGAATTTGTGGTCGAAAAATAGTTTTTGGCGTGTTTTGAAAGTATTAATTTTCGTTCAGAAGGTTCAGCACGCTAATGAGGTCCTGAGATTTCCGAATTCATATATTGGACTAGAAAATTTTGTAAGGATGTTAGGACGTCCGTTCGATAGCGAGGATCTCCCGTAACTCTTCCTAACGAAGAAGTTATGGCCGATCGAAGATTGGAAAAGTATAAATGTTTTTGACAGCATTTTTGGGTACTTTGCTTGCTGTCCCGAATTTCAACGGAGGATTTTGGGCACTTTCGAGTCCGTTTCAGCCTTCCGGCAAACACGAAAGTTGTCCGGAATGACGTTTTCTATAAAATCTCTTTTTGGTCAAAGTCACGAAAACGAGATATACGGGCAAAACCGATGGTCCAAACTGTCTGCGCAATTGGATGATCAACCAACTCCTTATGGTTTGTAAATGGCATCAAAAATGGTGAAAGTGAGATTTCAGTCCGAATTTGTAACTTGACCTTTATGTATAAAAGTAACCCTATCTATATGTATGACTAAAAGATGTACTAAAATGAGTGTAAATCTGTAAAGTGGACTTAAATATGAAGCCAAGCATATAAATATATAAATTATACCATTTACGGTTTATAAATTACGACTATTTTCGTAAACATAAAAGTATACAAAATTTACTACTACCCGAACACTATACTATGTAAAGCGATTTTTGTAACTAAAACCCGAGGTGGTAGGACCCACTTCTTGGGAGTTTTTAAAAGTTAACTTACTGATAATAAACATGTCCCGACCTCGAGAACCCGAAAATTTATAATAAGACTCATTTACAAGCTTGAATGGGCCATAAGGCCTAGTTGGGCCACTAGGCCCAATGTATTAAAATAGACATATTGGACTTGGCTTTAAGCCCAACCCACTTGGGCTTAATTAATGGGCTAAGACCTGGTCTTGGGTTAATAATATCAACCTAAACACTTAATGGACTTACTTATGGGCCTATTGGGCTTTTTGGGATATATTGGACCATAAGAGTAAAAATGGCAAATAGAAACTAGTTAAAAACCTAGAAAAACCTAAGTGTGAAATAATTAAATCATTGGGTCATGATCATCATATAAAATACATGTACATATATACATACTTATTTAATTTATGAGTTTTCGTTAATTTTTATCGACTAGAAACCTAAGACCCGTTACAATTTGTATAGGTCTCGGTTGATCGACGCGCTTACGCCCGAAGTTCTTATCTATCGATATTCTCTTCCGACATCACCAAGTGAGTTCATAGCCTCGCATTTTTACACTTTAATTGTTTTATAAACCCGCGAGGGAGATAACATGCTTGTTTTAAATTGGAACACAAGGGAGATTGTATGCTAGTAACCTTGATTATTATAAGTTAGATTAACTCGCTAGATAAAAGACCAGCGGAAATCATGAATTGTTAATTGTTGGGTAATGGCATACGCTTATACAAGAAATAGTACTATTTAGAGATTACCACCTCCAATCCGTGACGACTAGCTATCGTCTCGTGTCGGGAAAATGACACTACGGATGCGTTGTATAGAGAATAAAATACACTCATAGTGAGGGTGTATAGTGGGCATTTTTATGATATGGTAACGTTTGATTCATGAGGCTTATAATAATCCCCCCTATAACGTTGTCTGATCCACATCATTATATCCTGATGAATTTTGAGAAATGATACTTGTGTTCGGAGATTAGATGTTGGGAACCCCAACATATTTTTATGGTTTTTATATATAAACTCTATGGATTCACTCAGCATTATTGTTGACTTTTAGCATGTTTTATCTCAGGTCCTTAAAGGTAATTCGATGATAGAGATTTCGGAGAAGATTGTTGAAATAAATATCTTGGAAGGCCTATTTAAATAAAATCATTCGAAGAAAATATTTGAAAACGATGTATTGATTGTGAAAACATTTTGCGACCTATGTTGTAAAACTTTTAATTCGAATGAATGTATTTAAAAACGTCTCTTTCCGAGTCGTTTTCTATAACAACTCAGAATTTTTATCAACCTATTTTACTATGATCACAATTGTACGGGGAAATTTGTCGCTTTATTACATTACTTGCATTGTCAATATCTCAATATATAATGTAATTTGCATAACTAAAGTAGACGAGCTCACGCAACCTATCTATGGCAATCCTGTCTTCATATATGTCAAGCGAACATCACAATATGTCAAGTCAATATCATCATATCCTTAGTACAAAGTACATTATTCCTATGAATGTTCATTCGCTATGTTATATCAAACGGGCTTTAAACGTTATATATACCTCTAAACCCTAAAATTCCATGCATTGGTTAATATCTAAAGTGAATGTACAAGTACTAAAAGCATATATACATAGGTAAATAACATTATTTGAATATTAAATACTCCCTCCAAGGCAAGTAACACGTTTTATAATGACATTCGTACTAAGTCTTTAAGCATGTCTTCTAATATAGCCGTTTGTCCGTGTTTGCAGGTCTAAGTGCGTGCAACCATCACTTGTGGTATTGATGGAGGGATTAGGAGGCAGCCCCCCCGATCCCGCGTGACTCGGGCGAGTGGCCGCAGGGGAAGACAGGGGGGGGATTGTGGTGACGGCGGGTCGGGGGGTGCGCCGTTCGATTGGTCGAGTTTTTGGCGGTACGACGTCTCTGCGAGGTCTTACGTTTGTTTGGCCGCACACTCCCCTATTTTCATTTTTTTCTGCTTTTTCCTTCCCTTCTCTTCTTACGCTCTCTAAAATAGCCGTTTTACCTCCGTTTTCATTCTAATTTCTTCACCATCACTTGTGTACAAGCTACTACACTCAATATACAATGTGTAAACCCTAATTATTCTATTCATAATCTTTCATACACATTTTTACTCTTAAAACCCTAATACAAAAGTCAGAAACCCTAACCCGAGCAAAATACTAAACCATGACCCGTTTCTTCGTTTTTATCCATTGTAAACCTAAACCAATACTCAAATAAGTTGTAATAACTTAATTTACAACATTCTCAATCATATACAATCATCATTTCATCATTTTACTTCAACTATATGCAAATTGAATCCAAGAAACCCTAATTGTGCCCTAATTGGAACTTTGGACCCGTTTACTCGTTTTCGCCCATTTTAAACCCGAACCACCTATCAATTCTTGTTATTAATCCTTAATACAATCCTTAAAAACATTAATCCACACTTATAACTCAAATGTACACGAAATTTAAATCTAAAACCCTAACCCGAGCTAGTTTGAACCCGTACGCCTTTTTCTTCATTTTTACCCATTTTAACCTACAACCAAGCATCCTACCACCTCAAGCACCTCCATGACATCACCCTTATGTCTCCAAGCTGCTTACAAGCACCTTAAATCCATCACTTGGCCTCCAAGAAGCCACATCCTTTCCTTGTTGTTTTATTTCTAGCTATGGCCTTCAAACACCCTCCAACACCTTACACCTTGCAATACCACACTTCTAGCTCTTCCTACTCATCCCTATAGCCCTCATGAGTCACCAAGAGTAGCCATGACACTTATCATACACGAAATTTGGGCATTAAGGCTTCTTGAAGCCTATAAATAGAACCATAAACCTTTCATTTCTACTCATCCCCCACTTCCTCCTCTATAACCCATCATAGCAGCAATCCTTTGCTCAATATAATTCTAAGAGATCTTAAGAGGTCCCAAGAACATAAGTGAAGCAAAAGAAACCAAGAAAAGAAGCCCGGGAGTCGTTATTCTAGGCGTATAAAGCTAAAAGTCCTAATTTCGACCCGTTTCCAAGATTTAAGCTCAAACCCAGGTTCTAGATGTTCTAATTCTGCTTCTAAACTCTTATAATGTTCATATGATCCTAAATATACTCTTGTTAAAGTTTCATAACTCAATTCATGCTCATTTTCCGTTTTGATCCAAAACCGTACACCCGAAACCCTAATTTTATGTTTTTCTTAAAACTAAATGTTATAATGGTTAAATATTGTTATAATCTATCTTAGCATGCTTAACTAATGTTAAAATAACCACTTTATTGATTAATGAAGGAATTTGAACTTAAAACCCGTACGTTTACGTTTTGAAACCCTAATTTGACCCGTTTTGCTTCCTAGCTTAACGAATCGTTATTTTAAACTTGCGTTGCGTTAAATCTTCATATTTTAGTTTATTATAACTTATAAATGTCTATTGAAATGTTAAAATAATCTTGCATGGCAATTTGGACATGTTTTGTAAATATTATCCATGCAAGGGGTATATATCGTAACTTTCTAAAATTCATAACTAAAAGGACTGAAAATGTCATTTTATCAAAGTTATAACTATAGGGGTCTATTATGTCACTTTTCAAAGTGCAAGGTTTACTTGGTATATCTTTTAAACTTGAAGGACCAAACTCGTAAAAGTGCAAACTCCAAGGGTATATTTTGCCACTTTTCATTCTCAAGGGTCTAAAATGTAACATTTTGAAAAAGTATAAAATCATGTTTAAAACCTTACAAGACATAACTTTAATTAACGCTTCTCGTGCTTAACATTTCCAGATATTGATCAAAACGCTTAAAACCGATTATATCGTATCACAATACTAGGGAGCTTCATATTAAGAGGTTTCATCTTGGTATTACGTTCTGACTGAGTTGTTGGGTTTACGATTTAAAGTGCCCTAGCTCCTCAAACGTTTACTGAATGACTTCTGAATTATGATGGCCCGAACGGTGATACAATAATTCCAAACTCTTCAATCAAATTCATAACTCTTAGAACCAAAGTTCTAAAGTACAATCTTCCTAAGACTTGACATATTTACTCAGGTTACGTGACGTGGCTGTTTACTATCATTTTGCTATATCAACATTCCCCGATAAGATTGTGATAAGGTCGTCCGCTTTCATAAATTTATTGCATCTACCTATCAGGTGAGATTCATAGCCTCGCTTTTACTTATTTTACATGTTTTATAAACCCGCGAGGGGGATACATGCTTGTTACAAATTCTTTTACATACTCGTTTATCTTATAACAATGTGATTACTTTTCAAGGACTTAGTGAAGTTCATAACCTCGCTTTTACTTATTTTACATGTTTTATAAACCCGCGAGGGGGATACATGCTTGTTACAAACTCTTTTATATACTCGTTTATCTTATAACAATGTGATTACTTTTCAAGGACTTAGTGAGTTCATAGCCTCACATTTTAATCTTTTCATAAACCCGTGAGGGGGATACATGCTATAAATTACGAATACAAGTGTTTTCTAAATTACATGCTATCCTGACATATCATTACAATTGCTGTCTAAGTTATCTATCCTACAAGTCGTTAAATTTGACTTCAAGTCGTTAAATTGACTTTGGATATTAATGTGTTAATATTATAAATCCTACAAGTCGTTAAATTTGACTTCAAGTCGTTAAATTGACTTTGGGATGTTAATATGTTGATATTATGAGCTCTTCAAGTCATTAAATTGACTTTTGATGATAATGTGTTAGTGCGATGTGCTTAGACAAGGACCAAGACCAAATCAGACCAAACAGACCAAACAAGACGATAACGCAATAATACACTGTTACTATGATAATTGTATTCGTTGCAATTATTACAAATAACGGGTATATAATAACGTGACCCAAGATCATAACAATACCATTTTCATAATAATTGTGTTTGTACAATTATTACACTATGACTTGTATTCAAACTGTTTATCAAACCTATGAATTTCACTCAACCTTTATGTTGACTTTTTAGCATGTTTATCTCAGGTTATTGAGCAATATACGGCACGGAGTGGCATGGACTCGAAGATGGCTAAAACTTGTTATCATTCACATTGTATGTAACTAGATTTTGGGACCTGCCTTTGTAAAACTCTGATTTGAAATGAATGATAACGTATCTTTTGAACAAACGTCTCTTTTGGGTCGTTTTCTATGATTATGATTGTTGTTTCCATGAAGTAATACCCCAGATTAGCTTCCGCTGCTATATTGTAAAAATGGGGGTGTTACAGATTGGTATCAGCGCCATGGTTATAGAGAACAAGGTCAAAACCTTAACTATAACCACATTTCTTTTTCAGCCATCAAAGTCCTCCGTGCCACTACATTCCGGAACAAGTATGTAAAGATACATATCTATTATACTATTACATAAATAACTTATGTTATTTACAAACTAGGTTGTTATCAGAACGATGTCTTCTCCCAACCGCTCTACTTCCGATATTGAGGATGCTTTTTCCTCTATGAATATTCTTAACTATACTTCGGTCTCATCAGATTATTTCCCAGCTTCATTGGGAAGCAATTCTTTTAACTCTTCGGAAAACTCTAACGATAATATGATTCCACCGGTATTCTCATCTTTCTACAATAATACTTATTTGAAGGACGTACAAGCATTTCATGCTAAGGAATTACCTATTTCATCACCAGATCCTATTACTCTACCAGCTATTTTGACTCCATCTCCGGTATTACCACCATCATTACTATTTGACCCTTAATATTTCTTTGTTCCTGAAGAACTATTACCACCTAAGAAACGAATCTATTCCCCATATTCTTCCTTAACTATGTTATCTAATGTAGTATATTGGATATCATAACACAAGCATGGATGATTAGGTTGGCTAATTATCTAGAGAGAGAAAGTAAGGGTTCTAGTGAGAGAAAATGCAATAGCATGAAATGTGATAAAAAGAACAACCAACCCCTTCCCATGGCTGGAAAGGGGTTTATATACAAGTGTTTATGAGCTTTATGGGGTATGGGCTTACACTTGGGTAAAAGACCCGGCCCAATACCGAAAGCCATACGCTTACTTTCTATCTACGAGCTATGCTATACTAAACGATACACGGGGGTGACCGAGTCTTTTTCATAATCCTAACAATCTCCCCCTAAGGGAGGTCACCCTATAAAATACAATTTGAATAATAACATTATATTTCTTCGACCTTCTGTTAGTAGCTCGTAGACTTTGATTCTTCATTCATTGACTTCATTGTACATCTTGTAGTGATCCTTGAGCTTTGTTCCTTAGACTTGTGTGTGATCTTCGAGCTTTCTTTGAGATCATCAGCCACAGTAAATCTCTTAATCATCCTCGTTGTGAAGTGTTGCCTTCATGTGATGTTGTGACCTTCGGACCCGCATGCTCACACTTTTCTTGATCATGATACTACTTCTCAGAGTTGCGGAAGCTGTGTTGTAGGTCATTCAGTTGTCATGATGTCTTTACTTGGAAACATAAAGTGTGAGCATTGGGTGGTGAATTGACTCTACTGGAACGAGGTATCTCCATCTCCAACCTTGCTTGATCCTGTAATAAAACAGTTAGCAATAAAGCTTGTGGGCGAATATGGCTTTGTCATTCGCCTGAGTCTGGTTGGATTAACCTCTGGATCCGTGAGGACCGACCTGTGATCAGGTAGATACCTCTTAAGAGGAATCTCCTTGACAGGATTTCCAGTATAAGTATTGGATCATCAAATGTATAGCCATCAGAATCACCATACTTGCCTGTTCTCTTTATCGGAACGTCTCAAAGCAGACAACACGATAAGAGTGAATCGGTTAGTTACTGTCTTACCGATTAAAAGATAAAAATTGATTTGAAAATCAATTGACGTGTTACTTGAGAAAGTATTTTTGTGACACATCGATAGTGTTTTATAGCACAAAATCAAATTTCATCAGAAACACATTTGTTTTGAAAGATATACACAGTCAATGTGCTAGAAAATCAGTTGTTGAGCACATCGAAAGGTTTTTCAAAAGCTATTCGTCAATTCACTTCCTGGAACAGGTTTGATTCATAAAGAATCATACCATCGTTACTTTCCATTTGTCACAAGTTTAATCCATAGTGGATCTCACATGTCACCTACCAAGAGCTTGTTTGATGTTGGCTCTAAAAGGATTTCCATCTTCATTGTGAGTACTTTCGTATCACTCGGATGTTCTAGCAATACCACGAGGATAATGCATAGGACTCTTAAGATCTTTACTTGTTGTCACAGTGTGTAAAGAACAAGTATAGTTTGTATTAGTGTCCTAACGAGATTTGTGGATGATCTCATGGCTCTAGACTCAATAGTGCATTTTTGGTTTTTAGTAGTCGGAGGCTGGAGCAGACTGCCACCTTTTCAATATCATCTAACTCGGAGTGAGAGAGACGATAAAAATGTATTGATCTCTGTGAGAAATGAAACAAGAATCCTTTGAGGGATCTTGAGTAGCTAGGGAGGGTTGTGCAGCGTATCACTGGGTCCATGATACTTGTCTTCAATATCAGCAATCAATCATGTGATTCTGACAGCATATGTATTGACCCGGTTTCTGCCTAATGTTTAAGGAGGGCTGCTTTCTTTTCACCCTTTATCTTAACATTTCTTTTTCATTCTTCAACCCCTTCAGTGCTTACCGAGACTTCATTACTAGTACCTTGTTGGGTATGTTCCAGTACTAGCTCCATCTCAGTCCGCACTATTCCCTTATTCTCACATTACTCCTTTTGTAATCATACCTAAGGACTTCTACACTAACTAGTGGGTTGTCCCTGGGTAGATCCCTCCAGTTCTGGCGATCGTTTGGGGGGGGGGGGGGTGATAAAAAACGAGTATCTCACGCTCTAGACCTCTTACCATCCTTCGCAAGAGATCAGTGGATAAGTTGATTACAGGGTCGGTCTTAGGTATTTCCACGATAGCCATCATATACCATTCGCTCCCCCTTAATATGTGCATCGATATTCGAAAAGGTTTAGCACATATGGAGGAGCCTACACTTAAGTTTAAAAGATCATATTTTATATCAGATTTTCATAATTAAATCACATTTTCTCCCCCGAGCAAAAATTTCAAATCCGTTGAGATTTTGGGTCTCAGTTGATTTAAGTTAGGAAAAATTTGGGAGAAAGAGTGTCAGGTTTATATAATCCAAATATGAAACATATAGTTACTTAATATACAAGCCTAAGTTATAGTTTTAGTCACTACATAATAATGTACTTATTACAACAACATATAAGATATACTACCCCTTATTCGGTTCTCTTCAGCAACCGGTAGTTGCCTTCTCGAATCCGTCCACCAACAAAGCTCTCCAGAGTCCGGAAGATACGTCGTGTCTTTAGCTGTTTCAAGATAGCGAACATGAACTCCTTGCTTCTGACAACGTCTTTCTTCGTCTAAAATCTTGTATTTATCCCTGGATTTGTCTTGTTGACTCTGACTATTTGACGCCTCTGGAGTGTTGTCCAACGCTCATCGATCTGTTGTAGAGTACCATCACTGAACTTATGGATCTCATTGAACCTCATAATCATCTGCACCCCGTATCTGTCTATGAATGTAACTGCCCTTGGAGAGTCTATGACTGTGTAGTCATGCTTGAACTAAAATCCGGTGGCATCCCATCGAGGTTTGGTGAGATTTAACTGTGTCTGGCAACTCTCATCGCCCAGCTAATGTCTTCTGGCGTTGTCGGATACCAAGTTTCTTGTCCAGAGTGATCGTTGTTAGTGAGACCTTTTTTGTCATCGGGGAGTCAAGATGGTTCAAAGTGACCTGTAGATATAACAAAGTACAGATCTTCAAAGCACTAGGGTACCTATATTTGAAATCCCTTTCCGCAATGACATATTCTTTGAGATCAGCTCAACGAAGGATGATCTTCTTCATGTAATTATACCCGACGACACTTAAGATACGCATGTGAGTTCGGACGGCTCTGCGGTCTCCTTCAGAAGAGAATCTGTCAATGTAGAATTGTTGTCTTTGAAACCACCAGTGAGAGATTCCATACATCGCAATGATGTCATACTTGCACTCCTCTTCAATCCAGAACTGATCAGGTACCAGTTGCTCTAAGCCGACATCTAGATAGAAATCCGCCTTCATCTTTGAGATAGACAAGGCTGGTCTGCCAATCATTGCGACAGTATCAATAGATACTCCAGTCTTTATTGAAGAAGAAGTCAGATGGTTGGTAATATGACTGGTTCACCACCATGGGGAGTGGCTTGCTTAACTTTGTACTTTAGAATGCATCTATCCACTTTATTGGTGAGAAGCTTGTGGCATTCTTCCATCTGGAACTGGAGATGAACTACATCGGGATGAAAGACTTTGACAATTTCATATGCAGGGCCTTCCAGGTCTTTAGGAGTGAGTTCAAAGATTCCTTATCGTTTACAATACCAATCCATAATGTCGCGATATACCGGTTCTGAGCTAAAGTAATAAGTTCTTTGGTGGCGCTAATATGTTAGTCTTCAAGCAGAGGTCCCAGTTGTTAGTCTGGTACAGCGCATAAATCAGATGGCGGTATGGTCCCAGGGCATGTTCCGGAGTATCAGGTCAATCTTTTAGTGAGATAGGATCCACCAAACCCTCTGGCCTCAAGTTAATGTAGGAATTATGGTATTCACGTTCCTACCTCTTCACCACTAGAATATGCTTGTTCATCTGTAGTAGTTTCATCATCCATATAAAGATCATCAGGAATCGTTGTAATTGAAGTCTTAATCCGGGTATCAGTCATTGTCCAAGCAGAGTATTCAGGTGAAGCAGCTGTCTTTGAGGAACTTGGGGCTGCGGTGCTTGTTGACTGACCTCCCTGATGAGTGGATGAGGACGGAGGTGGTGGAGGAGGAGCTTGAGCAGAAACGGAGGCTCCGGATGTGCCCGAAGCCCCTGATGCGCCTGATGGTGGTGGAGGAGGAGGTGGTGGTAAAGGTGGCGACCCAGGCAGAGTCTTTGGAGAATCTTGCTTAACTTTTTCTTTTTGTTCCTCATGATCCTTTTCAACATCAAAGTCCTCACATTCATCCACGGACGGATGGCAGTCTGCAGTGCTTCATATGCTGCTCGGTGGTTCAACTGTCCCGTTGTCATAGTCTCACTCCAACTTTGCGTTTGAGCAGAATTCCTTCATGTCAGACGTAGGGAGATCCTTGAAGTGAGCACGAAGAGGAGCTCTCATTACATGCTTTACTGATGAGATAACCACCTCCTTAACTGATTCATTAATCTTTCAGTCAATCTCCTGTGAATCAATAAACTCCACCGTCTACTCTCTGATCATTTTGGGTAAGTCCATAGTTTCCAACTTATTGATCCTGCTCCCCTGCTTGCCTAAACGTGCTTCCAGAGCTTGATTTTCTTCCACTAGATTCGCGATAAACTCTTCAAGTTCACCCATACGCTTGATGATGATGGGATCTGACGGACCTTGTTGTGGTTGAGGTGGTAGTGGAAGAGTTGTTGTTGTTGTTGTTGCTGACGTTGTGGTTGTGGTGGTTGGTAATGGCCAATGAACATTGGGAGAGTCAGGTCTAGGCATGAGACCGATCACCGGTGACGTCATAGGAGGGATGACAGAGGTGTCTTGCTGGATTGAGATGGACACCATCGATTCAGCTTCAGTGTCTGCTGTCGTCTTCTCATTCTCGGCATCCGACGGTTTATCATTGAAGAATTGATCGCCAAAGCTGAAGTCTTTGCCTAGTTGTTGAAGAGAAGACAACGTCCCTGTGGAGCTTGCAGGTTCCTCGGGAATCACCTGTTCATTAGTTGTCAGCTTTAGGTTCTCCTGAACGTTAGGGTAAGCCATGGCAGTAAACCCTTCATCCATATGCTCAGGTTGTGGTTGACTGGAGGCATCAGTGATCTCAACATCCGAGTGTTCAAGGTTTGGTCCAGCGAGAACACTAGGAGTTGGTAAAGGTTGAGATTCAGCAACATCATCAGGGTTTGGTCCAGCCTGGCCTTCATCAAGTTTACCAGGGTCTGATCCAGCCTGGCCTTCATCTTGAGTCCTGCTTCTGATCACTGGAGGCGTGGCCTCATCAGAGTCCGTGTCACTACCCGATAAACCTAGTTCGGCATATAAGGACGTGGAGTCTTCACGACCCGATGTTTCAGTTGGTACGTGAGAACGTCTCTGAAATATGTATTGTTCAGCCGGGCTCTTCTTCTTTGGAGTCTGAAGGTTGAGGAGTACTTGGGCCGCTTGTTCCTCACCTACTTTCTCTTTCCCCTTTCCTGGCACCTCTGGTAGTGGTTGGAGTTTCCCAGTGTCGGTTTCCCTGAAAACCACAGGACGAAGTGGACCCCTTTGAGTTGGGTAAGCATCCGTTAGGCTCTCTTCCAGAACCTTTTGCAGAATCTCTTCCTCCGTGTCTTCAAGCCTGGGTTTAGCAGCAGGAACCCCTTCGTCAATGAACTCATCTACCAACTGCTTAGAACTCTTAACAGTTCTCTTCTTAACCACTTTCCCCGCCTTAGCTCGTTTGGCTAGTGGTGGGGCCTCTAACGATTCCGACACCGGCTTACGTTTCTTCTCTTTAGGCTTGGCCGGTGCAGGTTTTGGTTTCTTAGTTGCGGCTTTAGGATCGGTCGGTTTAGCTTGCTTGGTTGACTTCGGTTTGGTAGGTTTTGCAGCTTTAGGTGCAGGAGATTCAGGTTCACTCACTTCTTCACCCGCCAGATATCTTTGATGCTTTGCAACTTTCTTCAGATAAGCATCGTAATAGTCTGATCCTCGAATGACATCATTAATGAGTTCATTCGGTATAGTCATCCCAAAGACTTCTCGCTTAGTCCCCTTAGCACTGAACTTGAGATTACCTAGTACAGGTTCCTCTGTAGGCAAATGGAGTGGAGACTCGGGTCTTGGGTGGAAGTTGTGCAGCCGTTGCAGGTGAAATATGATCAACTTAGTGAACCGGATACTAGGGATCATAATGAGAGTCGCTTTCTTCTTTCCCTGAGTATGTTGTGCCAGATTCCTCTTGTCTTCTGTGAAATTGTGGATGGACTGAGTAAATTCTTCCCACATCCTTTTAGCATAATCAATGTGAGCTCGATTGACGACACCCCAGAGGATCTGTAGCACTGGGGCTCTTGGCCTTTCAAATACAGAAGTATTTCCCGTAAGGCACATATTGATAATGGTTGTGAGTGCCCTCTATGGTTGGAACATGTCATTAGTGGTGACATTAGACAAGTGTATGACTTCCTTTGAATACCCCAACTCATTGACAAATTCAATAAGAGTATCAGGAGTTGGAGGAGGAGAGAATGCCTGGTTGTTGTCGACTGGCGTGATCTGAAGAGCGTCTCTGAGTGTGTCTTTAGTGAGATCAAACCATTTCTCGTCCAGTTGACACTTATAGTTCCCGGCTTTACTGTCAAAGCAAATAGAATCCCAGAATTGTAAAATATAGATAGCCGGTATTGTTGATGAAGCTTTAAAAGCTCTGAAGAAATTTGTTTTCTTGAGAATATCCACAGCAATCTTGTAAATTGGGTTGGGTTGAGATTTTTCTTCATTCAGATAGCAGTTGTTTTTCCCAATTGGCACCCAACGTATGCGTGGCATGATCTGTTCATCAGTACGAATAAGTGGTGCCATTACGGGTGCAAGTTCAGCATCAGCCATTGATTCTGCACAGTTACAATCACAGAAGAACGAACATGCAGAGAAGGATTGTTAGATGCGAGCAGGTGCTCGGAAGTTAGGCACGAAAGCACAAGATCATGTTATAGTATAAATCAATGTGTTTGGTCAACTCTTGAATCAACGGATGTTAACTCATCAAAGAGAGGACAAGCCACACCGATTTAAACACAAGATTCAATGGCAGATTACAATCAATGCTAGACAAAACGCAGTGAACACTTTTACACTAGCAAAAATGCAAGATTTAAATCAAGCAAGTAGCAATCACACCAAAACGCAATGGGCAAGCAACCCTTAGAAATTCAAAACGCAATGAATGATTTATAAGAAAATATCAAAACGCAGCCATTTTCAAAACGCAGTGAAGTCAAAAACGCAATCCTCAAAACGCAGCCATCAAAACGCAGCCATCATCAAGACGCAAGAATCAAAATGCAGTGATTATTATATTCAACAATATCCAAAACGCAACCATTTTAGAAAATTTCGAAATAAGGGCTTCAATATTTTAATGATAAAAATTTCTTCTAAGCAAAACGCAACGATTGCGTTTTGAACCTGTTTGGCATCATATAATCAAAAACGCAACAGAACATGCAAGCAAAACGCAACCACATATAATATCATCAAAATGCAATCATGACAGGAATACCAAAACGCAATCATGACAGGAATACCAAAATGCAATCAAATCTTCAAAACGCAATCACGATCAAATCCCCAAAACGCAACCAAGAAATTTCTAAGCCAAAATGCAACATGAATACGAACTCAAAACGCAATCAAGAACCACTTATAACGCAGATTCAACCTTTCATTTTAGTGCATCTATGACTTAATTTATTCATTACATCTAATCCATTATGCATATTGACCACAATATCACCAATTAACAGCCTTTCTATACATCAAACGCACCCTATTTTGACTAAAAAGTCAACCTCTTTTTGCGAAAATCACAAGGATCTATCCTAGAGATTGGGGAAGCAAATGAGACATCTAAGAAGCATTCTATATACAATCTAATGATATCCCAGCAATCAAACCACAGTTCGAAACACTAACCAAGATTTTGGTTGAAGCGAGAGCTCGAAATTCCTAAAGACACACAAATTAATGCAATTTAGGCCTTGATATTATGGATAATTCATGTAGGAGTGATGCACAAAATGGAATGAATGATACCTAGGCACGAAAAACACACAATCTTTATGGATCTAGTGAAAACGCAGTGAGGGAGATGAAAGGTTTTGAGAAATGTTTGACCAAGTTTTGAATTTGTTGACTAAGTCAAAACGCATTCAGCCCCTTTTTAAACCTAATTGATCTTTCAAATTTTGGCAGAAATGGTCCCTCTCTTTCACCTTTTCTATTCTTTTGATATAACATGCTAACTAATGGGTTTTTTAAACATATACAAGTGACACATTTGGTCCTTCATGATTCATAAGTCTAGGGAACAATTAGCAAATAGCATTTACGACCCTATACTTGCACATAATCGACATTTTTGAACCTTTTAGAGTCAACATTAGTTTAACCCCCCCTTAAACCATAATCCCGTTAGTAACCAAACTTTTCTTAGTTATGTATACCATATGTTTAAATGTCCATTAAACGTCATAAATTTGAAAACCACTCTCCCCCTCAATCAATGACCCGTTTTCTAGTTAAAGAGCTGTAGTCGTTGATTGAGTGTCAAATTTTATGAAAAATCCAACTCCAATTGATTTAAAAAAAAAACAACATTAAACCACCATGTGACATCCAAATAATTTTCTGAAGAATCATAGAGGAAAAAATTATAAGGATAAAAGAAGACTTCTCTTCTTAATCAAGAAATAATGCACTGACATGTACATTAGATCGAGGATGCACGGATATAAAGTAATCCATGCCCGGGAGAACTTAATCACCCTTTATTACGAATAGCCGTCTTTTTGGCGATGATCTTTCCTCATTTTGAAAACCGGGTTGCAGTCTGAAGTAACTGCAAGCCATTTAGACATGTTTTGAAAAGTTTAAACTTCCGTTTGAGCTTCATTTAAAGGCCCGTGTCATTATTGAATTGTGACACCCCGTAAGAAAAAAATTAGATTCTCCTTGCGTTAAGTAAAAGTCACGTACTGCAAATTTACAAGTTTACCGATAATTTTCAACGAGAAGTCATCTTATGGTCGTCAACGCATTATTTTGTCATAATTTTTTTTTAATTTGCACACAAATATCACCACTATTGCTCTTGTGTCTAAGAGGATATTTTAGAACTCGTAGCGATAAAGCAATATCTATTTTTTTAATTGTCAAACGAAGTCGGTTACTTAGATTATTATCATGAAACTATCTACATTCAATAGCCATGTAAACCTTTAAAAGAATTCAAAAGCAATATACACTTAAGAATGCATATAAACCAATATCAGATATATGCACATGAAAATACATAAAACCAACTCATAATGATGGCCAAACATCCATCATCGCAAATCCCTACACAATACCCTGCTAGTTTTCTCATTTCTTTTCAAACCCCACAAGAAATGGGTACGTCTCATCACTTGGTACCCCTCTTTCATTCACATGTCAATATTGATCCAATTACCAAATAGTAATTTACCAAATAGTGCCATGATGACAAATAGTCTTATAAAAACACCATCATTACCAGATTCCTCAATAGTGAATGAAAATAATATCAACTTTTATGCAATTTGAAAAGTATCAGGAATGAGGAAACGGATACTAGTATAAATAGGATGCCATACACTTTTCATTTAACACAAAT